>QLOD02000030.1:20969657-20990610 GCA_003260245.2 Sideroxylon spinosum
AAGAATTGGGGGATGAAGAAAGAGCTTTGAAGGAGAGATGAAAGGCGGAACTTTGATAGCTACCGATTGATTAATGGGGCTGTCTGGTCGATTGAAAAACAATAAAAAATTATCAAAAAATATAAAAAGTTATAATTTCTTTCAATTACATTTTATCACTTAACACATTTATATCACATCTTTTATACTTTTACTGTACTTTTTTATTTTTTTTCTTCCTCCAAACAGTCGCAATATATACCATTCGAGGCAACGGACACAGAAATGATGCCTTGTATGTGGTTGAATGACTTCTTCGAATATGATGCAAAAAGTCTTTATCAATCATTTGAGATACGGCCAATCAGATTCAAAGAATAAAATAAAATAAAAAAAGATACCGCAAATCAAAACCTTCACGTGATTCACGAAATCAATCGTAAGATTCCGTATTTATGTGAAAAACTACGCTATGTTCTGTCACCCATACTTAAATTTGTGACGTATACACCAATACTAGAAACTTTTTGATTTGTTAATTTTGTCATCGTTTGGACAAGTTTATAAATGTGTCACGTAAGCACCATATCCTGTCAGTGTGATCGACTTTTGCTTTTTTGGTTGCTTTCGAAATTTTGGCAACTTTTGTAATATTTTTCAACTTCAGCAACTCCTTTTTTTTTTTTTCTTTCTTTTTGGCAACTTTTGCTCGTTTTAAAACATATATATACACTTATATACAGATACAAATGAAAGGATATAATAGTTATGTTAAAAATTTATAAATTTTTTATGAAATAATAAAAAATTACTAAAAATTATAAAAATTATCATTTGTTTTAACGGGCATATAAAAAATTTTAACTTATAATTTTTGATCAAAACTATTAAAAAGAAACTAAAAATTCTGTTAACAAACTCGCCTTTAATGGATAACTCCGATTATAGTGCCTCGATCCAAACACAAAAACACAGTAACCATGACACGTTTTCCACCTTTTGAAACTAGCCCGTCAGGTGTTGACAGACTATTCCAATTTAAATTTTTTAAGAGAACTAATAATTTAAAAACATGGCAAAAGACAAATTTCAATTAACAACTATACATCTATGAAAAATAGGCAAAACGACATCAATAATATTATTATATTAGTAATTACACGTGCTTAAAGGTATAAAAATATAATTTAACGTATAAATAACTCATATTTAAATTTATAAAGTAAACATATATGAAAAACTTTTAAAGTTACCTCATGATTTGATATTTATATAGATGTCAAATCATAAGTTAAAAAAAAAAAAAAAGATGTATAATGATAAGGAGAATTATATTCTTGCTTAACAATGTAAAGACCTTTGGTGTCCTTTTTATACACAATATGAATCACAAAATATAGATAAAAATCAGCTTTACAATTAATTACATTCCTTTAATCAACTAGGCAAATTTTATCAAAATCTTAGAATCAAAGTGAATCAAAATCTTCCTTATCTACATGACTATGGAAGGGGATGACCGAGTCTTCACCGAATCTTTAGATGCATTATCTTCAATATGCTCTCACAATCTCAACAGTAAGGGACGAATGTTGAGATTGAAAACAACTGTAGCAAACCATTAGACGAGCAAATGGTTGGTTAAACCGTTAGCGAGTTAATCTCTACTAGAAAGAAACTGAACAAGTAGTTTTGTCACGACCCAATCTCGAACAAAGTGATAGTCAATTTCGATGTACTTTGCTTAAGCATGAAAAGTAAGATTAGCAAAAGGTACATGGCTTCAATATTGTCATACTAAAGAGTCGGAGGGGTAAATAGTGGGAATGCCTAGTTGTCACATCCCAAATTAAGGATGAGATTAGCCATAAACCACAATGTCTTGGCGCATGACACACGCATGCATTCATAAACCTAAAAACTAACATTTATAGTAGTAATAAAATATTACCTTAAATGATTGAGTCAAATATAATACTTCAAATAAAATAAATCAACTACTCCTCAACAATAATAGCTCCAAATTTTATATATATAACTCAATAGTACCTAAATTGTCAAACTCAAAGTAAACAAGTAAATATTCTTATAGGAGGTCACAGAATCGTGATATCATATTCTCAAACTAATCTAGAATTCTCAACTATAATTCTTTCATCTCACTTGAAAAATGTTAAAAATGATAAGTGAACTAAAAGCTTAGTAAACGGTTCACCAAGCCAAAAATAATAATAAGAATTTTAAACTAAAAAATTTTCAAATAAACAATTTAACCAATAAAAACACATCAAGTAAAAACAATATCCATGCATAAATAATAGTAATTTCAAAACCTATAGGTCCGAGTGCAATTAAATCCATAAATCAACACATCATCACAACGGTGACGATAAACATTAATCAATGGATTATCACATGAGAATTACATATTATATGTGCCAATATAATTTCTCATGAGCAGTGCCTATTGGATCTCATATCGCATTTAGAGTTATCCAATCTAGAATCTGGGTTTTTCCCTAAGCCAATCTAATAGAGGTCATCACGGTTTTCATGGACCTATTCTTACAATTATTGAGACCTAGGGTTATCACGTTTTCGCAAGCTTGTTCACTAGTTATCAGAGAGTCACATCACTCAAGGAGCTTGTCCCCTGAACTTTTATTTTAATTGCAATAACCACAAAATGATCATTCATCACAATCTAATAAATTCCAAAACCAAACATAAGTGTTTAAATAATTTTTCTTAAATACTAGTTCACAAAATCTAACTTTTAAAACATTTATGCATAGATCAGTTTATAAATTTAATACTAATAAGATAAACCACTCACCTCAAGGGCGGAGCAAGGATTTTTTTTTACCCTAGGCTATGTAAAGATGATTTTTTTTCCCATCATAAATAACTATCAATCTAAATACGTAAATGCATCAACTTAACTATAAAATATTCAATCTAAATACACAAGACAAAATATGAAAAAAAAAAGTTTAAATATACATAATAAGATTCCAACGTATATAAAAGAGTAAACAAAGGAAAAAAAAGTAACACATATTATTGAAGTTGCACCCTTCGATATTTTAGAGAATAAAATTCATCTATTATCGAATCTAAATCGATATTTTCAACAAGCTCTCATTCAATGTAAATTATCATAGAGTCCGCTAAGAACTCTTCCATTTTGTTTTAACATGTTTCATAGTTGAAAATACTCGTTCTGTAGTGGCAGTAGAAACATACAGAGTTAAGATAAAACGAATCAATCTGGCAATCAAATTATAATTTTTTGACTTATTTGTTTCAACTAGCCCTTGGCATAATTCAGAGATAGTAGACATATTCTGGAATCTCTTATGATGAAGCACATCAACCTTATAATTGACATCTCAAATAATGTATTTCCTGTTCACTGAAATCTTCAAGATAAAACTTCGCTGCAAGCTTACAAATATGATCAACTTTAAATGACTTAAACCTGTCCTAAGGTTCCAGAGTAGAGCTAAGCATAAGGAGTTTCAAGACCTTATCATTAAATCTAGAATTTAACTCTTCCAATTAAAAATCAATTGCCGAGTTAAATATGTCAACATGATAGTGTTGGCTAACTGTCAATGGCTCTTTTTGCTGGCACGAATGACCTGTAGTTTTTCTATACCAACTATTCATATCCGGTATATCAATGGCATATTATGTGCAAATAGATCGCACATGGATAAGTAGATGATCAAATCCATCTTCTCTCAAAATTTGAAGCAAAGCTTTAGTACTTGAGACTAGATTCATTGCATTTACGATGTCAAGAGATTTGTGTTGCAAAGCTCAACAAAGCAAATCAGTAATCCCCATAATTTTATATATCAAATATAAGATGAACAACAATTCAAAAGTCCTTATCACAATCAAACAACCCCCAGCTTCTCCACATATGGAGTTAGACGATCCCTCATGAACCATGCTTTCAAGTACAATAATAGTTGCACCATACATATCTTTCAAACTACAAATTGAATCAAAATGAAAGCTCCAATGAGTAGTTCCACTCCAATGCAAATTACCAATCTGATTAGCCCCTTTACCAGTCTCACGTTCTCCAGTAGCTACCATATGTGCAATTTCTATAGCCTGAGCAGAATGTAACTCGATGTGACGTTTGGGATAAGCACTAAAAAGATTGATAATGGTTGTTAGTTCTGAAAAAAATAGTCAAATAGAAATCTCATTTCTTGAAGCTACAACTAATGCTAGTTGTATTCGGTGGGAAAAATAATAAACATAATATGTATACCGGCAATCTCTAAGAAATAAATCTTGTAGTACATTCCATGCACCACGCATATTGCTAGCACCATCATACCCTTGACCTCGCATATTGAGGATAGGTAAGTTATATTAAGCAAGGACATTGAAAATTTCTTTTTTGAGTGTTGAAGCAGTAGTGTCGAAAACATGCACAATCTCAAAACAAGCGCTCTCGTAAGAAACCCTGAATGTCAACAAATCTCAAAACAATAGCAATCTATTCTTTATTTGATGCATCTTTGGCTTCATCAACCAAAATACATAACTTCGCATCTCCAACTTCTTTACAACTCTTTTTCCTCACTTTGTTTGTAAGAATGTGCAAAATTTCTTTCTGAATAGTCTGTGAGATATACTTTACATTTTTTAGAGCTTTTTCTAAGACAACATCATCAATATTAACATTCAATCTCCCCATAATTCTTATCATCTCCACAAAATTGCCACGATTATTAGAAGATGAAGATTCATCATGACCTCTAAATGCACATGCTAGTAAGCTAAGCCATTGAATACTTTCAATTGTTGCCGTAAGTGGCAATCGATTCTTTTGAACTTATTCTGCAGTTTGTGCATTCAATACTTTATCAATATGCACAGGTACTTTCATTAAATCTTCAGTAGATTTCATAGCATTATTATGTGGTGAAATGGGACCTCCCACATGCATCAAAAGTGCACATTTAGCCCCATGGTTAACCCTCTTCCAACCCCTAAATCCTTCGGTGATGAATACAGGATGATGAGGCACTTTTTTCTCGAAAGAAAAAGTATGGAAAACAAAATGTTGCTTCCTTTGAAAGAGAGTACTCTAACCAAGAAAATTGATCGAACCAAGAGTATTAAAATCACCGACACTGTCTCCTTGATTCCGTCCTCGGGTACTCTGCCAATTTAGGTTGATTCAGACCCATTTTGATATAGACTCTTCTAATTTCATCTCGTTGATTAACAAGATGCTGCCATATTGGGATTCTTATCCCAGGATCCCGTTCAAAAGTACTAACATCAATTTCAACCCTTCGAGATTTGGAAGGAGGTTGGTCATTATGATTTGATTTGTCAACACTGGATGGAAAATGTTCCTCACAGGTTGATGTTTATTCCCTTGGTTTAAAAAATAAAAACATAGTTTTCCCTTTCTTGCTTCCTTAAGTTTCCATTATAATTTATAACCTGTTAAAATGATATATGGTGGATATTAGCTTATGTAACATATGCAACTATAAAATAAAATCTAAATGTATTACATGAGCAAATAAAATTGGAAAGAGTATAATTATACACATTAAGATCATACCCATAATTTAACTAACTATCCCTCTCACTCATCCCCACCAACATAAATGCGGGTCCATGGGTCAAGATCTACCAATGGCATATGTATTTCCCCTGAATTATATGTTGTATTGATATTATATAAACTAACCTTTAAGCCTTTCTAATGCTATTAGTAGTAATCCAAGTGTCTAACGATACCTCCGAAATAGGTTGAATCATTATGCTTCTGCAAGCAAAAAAGAAATTTTGAGATACGTATTTCTCAATATATATATATACAGATTGTAATAACTGGAAAGTTAAAAATATTTTTTTTTTTGGAAAATTTTCAAAAAATAACATTAGATTCTAAAATACTTCAATAAAATATCAGCAAAATTTTAAAATTTCTTAATATGCAAAAATTTTCATTTAGATTTTTGAATCTAATATCCGCGTAAAATATTGTTAAAAACTTAAGAAATGGGAAATTTAAACTTAAAGAGGGGAGTAAGATGAATTCCAAGTCACAGATTGGGGAGAAGTTATTAGTAGGCCAAAAAATAAAAATTAGGAGAAAAATTAGTATAAAATTATAAAAAAAATAAAAAAAACAAAACAACTCACAAATAAAGACAACACACATCATAGATACTTTCACCCAAAAGAAAAAATAATAAAACAAAACTAAATAGTCCTAAGGGTATAAAAAAAATCTAAAGAGTCCTAAAGATATCAACCAAATTTTCTCACAAATAAAAAAGAAAAAAAAAAGAACCAAATAAAATTTCCAAAACACATACCAAAAGAAAAAAAAAACAGAACCAAAAGACTACCGCAGCCAAACGGAACAAAACCAAACGGAAAATAAACTTTGTTTCTACAGGATAACAACAAAAAAAACCATATGCACTGACATATTATTTTAATTCAAAAATTTCGAAAAAAAAATCATTCATATTAGACCATATATCATTGTACAACTTTAAAAAAGAAAAAAAAAATATATATATATATATAATATAATAAATGATAGCTGTGAGCTTGTGAATACCTTTGATTTCAAAGGTTTAATAGCATTTATCTTTGAGATTTCAAAACTTTTTATGCTAGGCATTCAAAGCTTTGTTGGCTTTCATGGTGTCAAAATATATATATATATATATATAATAGATGATAGCCGTGAGCACGTGAATACCTTTGATTTTAAAGCTTTAATAGTATTTATCTTTGAGATTTCAAAATTTTTTATGCTGGGCCGATCAAAGCTTTGTTGGCTTTCATAGTGTCAAAAGAAAATTATATATATATAATAGATGATAGTTGTGTGCCTGTGAATACCTTTGATTTCAAAGCTTTAATAGCATTTATCTTTGAGATTTCAAAATTTTTTCTACTTGGGGTGTTCAAAGCTTTGTTGGCTTTTGAGGTGTCGTTCATCTCTGCTTCACCGAACCACAAGACGAAAAACCTGTATCATATATTCAAAAAGTGGGTTACCGAGAATTGTCATATGCAAAAGAAAAAAAAAAGGTTGGGTTTTATCCAATAGTTATATATTTTATCCAATATGTCTTCTTAATTTTTGTGCAGATTTTTTATTTCATTTTTTGGTTTATTTGTAAAATATATTTGGGTTCTGGACTGATTATTATTTGGATTATAAATAATTAGGTTAAAATTTAAATTATATTTAGGTTATAAGTTGGATATTACCCGGGTTATAAATAATTAAACCAAAATATTACTATAAAAAAAATTTTATCAAAATTTTACCTGGGGTACAACCCACCATAGCCCACTCATGCCTCCGCCCCTGACTCACCTAAAGTCCAAAGATCTATACATAAAATAATCAAGATGATCCGCTACAATCCTAAATACACGAATATAACAACCATTATTTAAAATCTCTCTTAAATTTACACTAAATAAAAAGTATTACCAATTAATTCTTTCTCCATCACAATAGTTAAATATTAATAATTAGCCTATTAATAATCCCCATTTAATATTCATCAAAATCTTAATAACCATCAGCCATTTTTCTTTATTGTAGAACTTAAAGCTAGCCATCGGCTTATATATCCACATGTCCATCAATCCCCCTTCCATCCACTATACCAATTAATCGATCAAGTTAATATTATATATATACACACTACCAATCCAACAACCAATCATGTATAACTATATATTTATGTGTGCATACAATCCTTTTAAATTGCAAGCATATTGGCAGTCTTTCCTTTTCCTTTTCTTTTTTTTTTTTTTTCTCCCATTTGACCAACAACTTTCGTTAATATAATCCTTATATTATATATATATGCGTGTGTGTACGCCTATAGCGATGTGTCATGGCAACCATCACTTTTTTTTTTCCAACTTACTATCAATATCTTATATATATATATATATATATATGTTTACAATCCATTAAAAATAAAATCTTAAATCCATCAACGAAATTCTTATCTCCTTAATCTCTCATTAACGTATAGCATTCAATGAATAAAATAATTAATTAAATAAGATTAACCTTTGAAATTCTCTTCACCATTCACATTATCGCAGCCCCCTTCTCTCTATTTCTTCCTATATCTCTCTTTTTTAATGCAAAATATAATAAATAATTGGCACAACCTTATTATATATGTAACTTCTTTAATCAAGTGTCATCCTATCCACTTAAATTATGGTGGATCTCCAATTACATCCCCAGGATAAAATCATTTAAAAGATCCAATAGTCCACACTTTCTTAACAATAAATAAATTAATGATTTAAATATTATTTTTTAAATAAAGCTAGCTAATTCCCTAAAACAATATAACATGTAAATAAAATAAATAATTAAAATTAAAATAACAATTAATTTCTAGGTTATAACACTAGTTCAAAGAGAAGTGATTAAATCCATATGAGCTCAACCACCGTGTTAGCCACAACCCAATATTCAATCTTAGTCCTTGAGCGAGAAACAGTAGGCTGTATTCGAGAGGACCAAGATACAAGATTCAGGCCAAGGAACACACAGTACCCAATTATGGATCGACGATCATCAGAACAACCTGCTCAATCCGCATCGGAGAAAGCTCAAAAATCAAGAGAAGACCCACTGTGAATGAGAAGGCCAAAATGAATGGTTTGCTTGAGATAGTGTAAAATCCATTTGATAGTGGTCCAATGATTCATAATTGGGTGATAAAAATACTGGTATACACGATTAATTACAAATGAAATGTCAAGGCGAGTGAGAGATAGACACTGAAGAGCCCCACAGTACTGCAGAAATAAAAGGGTCGGCAAAGGTTCACCATCAAACTTACTGAGCTTAGAGGAGGCAAACATAGAAGATGAGACTAGTTTAGACGTAAGCATATTTATCTACTTAAGGATATTAAAAATACAGTGTTGTTGGCACACTCAGGGACTTTAAAAGTACTGATGCCCAAGAAGTAATTGGGATCCTCCAAGTGTTTAACCATAAAGGCCTATTGTAGTTATGATGCAAATACGAGCCAATGATGATGATATCCTCTACATAAATAAGCACATAAAGTCAAATAGGTCTCTTATTAAAATAAAAAAAGATGCGTCTGACTTACTACCTTGAAAGCTAAAAGAGAATATATGCTAGCTAAGCATAAAGTACAAGGCTCGTGGAGATTGTTTGAATCCATAAATTGATCGACAAAATTTGCAAACATGATTTGCGAAAGACCGATGTGCATGACCCAAAGGTTGGAACATATAGACATCTTCCTTAAGAAAGCCATAGAGGAATGCATTACTAATGTCAAGCTGTGTAATGGGCCATCCTACAGAAACAACAAGAGAAAGGATAACCCGAATAGTTATAGGTTTGACGATGAGACTCTATGTGTCACTGTAATCAACTACTTCACTTTGATTAAATTCTTTAGCAACTAATTGTGCCTTCTATCTGTCAATAGAACCGTCAGCCTATTTTTATTTTTTTAATTTTTTTTTAATTTTTAATATCCATTTTCATCCAACAAGGTTATAATGAGGTGAGGGTGGAACCAAAGACAAAATTCCATTACGAAGAAACGTTGTGAATTATTCATTCATTATACACCACTGGGGCTGCTTAATAGCCTCAGTGAAGCAAGTAGGTTCTTTTATACCATCATCTTTAGTGGTGATAAAAACATAAGGCAGTGGCCACCAAACTATGCCATTAGTGAAGGATTTGGGAACAAAAATTTGATGCCGAGATCTAGTTTGAATGGAATGGGGTCCTAAGTCAGAAGATGGAATTAGTGGGCCACTTAAAATGGTAGTGGGCTCTATCATGGCAGTCGACGTGGGTGTTGGTAAGAAATAGGGAAAAGATGAGGCAATTGCAATAGGTGTTGGCACTGAAGACTTGGTAGTGAGCTCAAGTGAGGCATTCGGTATGGGTGTTGGTGAGAAAGTAGAAAGAGGTGAGGTAGTAGCAGTTGTTGTCATAAGTGAGTGAGAATGGGACTGTATGGTCAACAGTTTCGAAAATAAAATTTAATATTGTTGGGAAACGATGTTGAATGAGGTAAAATAAGGGATGGTTCGAGTGGCAAAAGGCTGACTTAGTAAGGGAAGAAAATTTCATCATAAATGACATTCTGGACGAGATAAACTTGATTTGTTTTGGGATCAAGACACCTATAACCATGGTATGAGAGATCATGACTGAGAAGAACATAGGTGGTAGAACGAAGATGAAGCTTATGTTTGTTATATGGTCTAATAAGGGGCCAACAAACGTAACCAAACATGAGGAGAAATTTATAAATGGGTACATGACTAATAGCATCTCAAATGGAGATTTGGACCTAATAATAGGAGTGGGTAAGCGATTAATGGTAGGATAAGCAGTTTAAAATCCATCATCCCAATATTTTTGGGGACAGAGCTATAGGCGATGAGAGCAAGACTAGTTTCAACTATATGATGGTGTTTACGTTCAACTAACCATTTTGGTGACGAGTATGTGGACAAGTAAGTGATGAGAGATACCTATGGAAAGAAAAATTAATATTGTTGGGAAGAGATGTCGAAGGAGGTAAAATAAGGGGTGGTTAGAGTGGGCAAAAGGTCAACTTAGTAAAGGAGGAAAATTTCATCCTAAATAACATGCTAGGCAAGATAAACTCGATTTGATTTAGGATCAAGACACCTATAACCATGGTATAAGAGACCATTACCAAGAAAGACACGTATGGTAGAACGGAGATGAAGCTTATATTTGTTATATGGTCTAATGAGGGGCCAACAAACCCAACCAAACATGCGAAGAAATTTATAATTGGGTGCATGACCACTACCATCTCAAATGGGGATTTGGACCTAATAATAGTAGTGGGTAAGCAATTAATGGTAGGATAAGCAGTTAAAAATCCATCATCCCAATATTTTAGGAGGACAGAGTTATAGGTGAAAAGGGTAAGACTAGTTTCAACTATATGACAGTGTTTACATTCAACTACGCTGTTTTGTTGATGAGTGTGTGGACAAGTGATGAGAGATGCCTATGGAACAGAGAAACTTATTTCGTTCGTGATACTCACCACCCCAATCACTTTGAATAGAAATTATCTTTCAATTAAAAATTGTTCCACATTGTTTTGAAATTAACAAAATATTGGAACGACATCAGATCCAGACTGCGTCGGACATGTAAAGCAACTAAAGGTGTTGACAAATGAAACATAATAATTATTTATACTACTAGAACAGATATAGGTAGGTCCCCATACATCGGTATAAATAAGTTTTAATGGAAACTTTGCCTTAATAGTAGAAATAAATAAAAAAATGAAATTTATAGCTCTCGGCTTGTTAACATGACTGACAAATAAAATATTTTTTATTATCGAAAATAAGTAAAGAAAATGTAAAGACAACTTGACACACGACTCGAAAAACAAGATGACCTAGGCAACTATGCCACTAGTTGAGAAAGAGTCATTTGCCTTTGAGAACAACCTTATAAAGGTTGAGAAAAGAACGTCAACCATTGATAGAGTACAAATTTATATTGGTCATGAAAGAGGAAAGTCCCCGTTAGCAGATCCTTGACAAGAAAACAATTAGGTAAGAATTCAAGAGAGACATTATTGTCACTAGTAGATTGACTGACATAAAGAAGATTTTTAGTAATTAATGGAACATGTAACATATTTTTTAATCGAATAGTAGAAGTAGGGGTAACGAGGTGGGTTAACTCGACATGAGAGATTGCCAAACCATGACAATTGCCTACTTGGATAGAATCAATGCTAGTGTACTCATGGGATTGGAGGCTTAAGTTGTTGAAGTCTGAGGTGAGATGATAGGTAGAACCTATATCAAAAGACTATGTTCAGTCCATGGTAAAGAAGGGCCCGAGGCATAAGCATTGAAATGGATTGATAAAGGAGAAGGAAAATACTGCTCAAATCGCCTACATTAAGCGGGGTGACTTGAGCTATTGTAAAATTGGTGGACCATAGTGGTGTTGGATCCAAACGAGTTGTTGTTATGGTAATAAGAACCACCACGACCTCGATGACGACGCCCACGACCACGAGTGCTATTATTCTTATTGTTCTGTGAGGTATTATAGAATGACTAGTGTTGATGTTCCAAAAAAAAAAAAGGAACCATTATTTGGCTTGGCAGGGCTGTTTCCTGTGAAGGGATTGTCATAAGTGGTAAGGTTTGCATTAGGATTGCCAAGATCAAGGTATGTGACTTGATTATTAATTCGTATCTCATGTGTAAGAAGATGGGAAAATAAAAATTCAAATGGCATGGGTGTATCATGACAGATAATAAAAGTAACAATGCCGTCATACTTAGATCTAAGTCCAGCGAGTTGATAATCCATATGTTTAGTTTCGGTGACATGGTGTTTGGCAAAGGCCAATTTGGTCACCTAATGACTTCACTTTCTGGGTGTAGTTAGCAACTGATAGATCATCCGTTTTGATTGAGGTGAGTTCATGTTTCATGTTTAACACTTCAGCTTGGTTTTGTGAGATGAAGAGGCATTCGAGATAAAGCCATACCGTTCAGGATGTATGATAATAGACAACATGAGCCAAAATGCTTTCGATGAGAAAAGAGATAGTGATAGAAGTATAATCTGATCTTATTGACACCAATGATCATAAATAGAATCATTGGTGGGAACATTGAAAAAAATGCCAGGTTGCAATTAAGGAGGACAAAGACTAGATCCATCAATATAGCTGAATAACTAATGACCATGAAAGTATGGAATGATCTATGCTTTCCATAGAAGATAGTAATCTTTTGGATAGCTTGATCGTCATAAAATGTTGGATGTTTGTTGGAGTAGAGGGAGAAGGAGTTTTGAAGGATCCATCTGTGGTGGATGGATTATTACTAGGAAGCTCCAAAGCCAAGACGATCTGTGAGACGTTTGTCTATAATAGCTATGACACCATAAAATAGAAGAAATAAAGAATATATAGTGGTAAAGAGAATTATATGCTGGCTTACTAATGTAGAGGCCTTTGGTGTCCTTTTTCTATACTATGTGAATCACAAATTATAGAGAAAAATCAGCTCTTCAATTAATTACATTCCTTAAATCAAGCATTGCAGATTTTATAAAAATCCAAGAATCAAGGTGAATCAAAACCTTCCTTATCAATATGACTGAATGGAAGGGGATGACAGAGTCTTTGCCGAATCTCTAGATGGATTATCTTCAATAATGAGCTATATTATTAAAAAAAAATGCAATGTCAAATCTCTTTCATATAATACATAAGCAAAAACAGCATAATAAATGGAAAAAAAAAATCCACAAGAAAAAATATAAGGTTTATTTGGGTTGGTAATACATTTACATCCACAAATACGATAAAATCTAATTTTTATTATAAACTCCAACAAATAAAGTAGAAATATCATAAGAAGGGGATGAAAGAAATTAAATAAACCTTAGAGAACCCTTTGATTTTGTTCATAATTTTTCTCTCAACCTTAATGTTTAAAAACCGTAATCTCAACTTAGTATGAATGTACAATACGTTTCATATATATAAAAATTAAAAAAAAAACTGATCAAAAAATAGACTTTAAAAGAATTATTAAAAATTTTTAGATTGTTTCGCTCGCTTCACTAGAATGAGGCTTCCAGTGAGCTTCCTTGTGAGATACTCTACCATATCTCATTTTTGTTTTTTGTTAGTAAATCCGAGTAGCTTTCAACGAACTTGCCACATAAACTGTGTCTCTATTTTTTACCAGCGAGTTTCAGCAATTAGCTGGCAGCAGCTCCTAATGAACTTGTTAGCGACCTACCATACTATCATACCATTTCACAAAGCAAACTCCCAACACCCTCCACATACCCTGCATTCGTGTGACTAATGTGAACAAAACAGGAGCCACAACTCTAACATGTAAAGTAACCCTCGTATAACTTGATTCCGTAATTAGTAATAAAATAATGCTACAAAAGTAAAACTATCTTTAGGTTTATATTACGCTTTTTAAATATATTTTGATAACTAAATATAAATTTTTTTTTTTTTTAAATTTAGTATATGCAATCATCTTATTATCAAAACATGATAAGTATTTTTAACTTTCATTACACTTTCAAATACAATTTGATTTATATGATTTTTATAATTTCATATGAGTTGTCATTAATTATTTCAGAAAAAAATCATGGATCTCTTAGCTCAATCTTTTGTATTAACTAAGGAATGTATATTTATTACGAAAATATATATGTACAATAGATAAGTACATATAACTTGCTAAAAATATTTTCAGTTTTCTATTTTTTTTAACACCATAATATAAAAGCTAATATCTACTCTCTTTTCTCACGCGTCCCTTTTTTTTTTCTTTTTTTCTTTTTTTTCAATCATCCTGTTTTCTTGCCTCTCAAAAATTCTCTCTCCAACAAGAAGGTTTACCTAGTTAATAAGTAGCATCCCCATCTTAGCAATGATAAGGGTTTGAACCACTTCCCCACTTATTTTCCTAATGGATGATATAACTAATCATGTTTTATTACTCAAAAAAAAAATCATCACCGTATCATATTTGATGTATATAGCTATCTTAATAATGAAAATTTGTAAATACCATTTATAATAATTTTGAATACATTTTGCATAATTTATCTTTTTTTTTGTAATACGTATGGATCATTATTATTCAAAGTAAAAATGACCGAAGACTTGTTTTTTTTTTTTTGGATAGAAAAGTTAATCTTTTTTTCTTCTTTTCTCACACTTCTCTTATAACCATCTCTCTTTCTCATTTAAAAAAAAAATTCCTCTGTTTCATATTTAATGTATGTAATCATCTATTAATAATAAAAAATCTGAAATATAATTTATTATGCCTTCGTATACATTTTGATTTGTGACAATTTTTTTTATATAAATTACTAAGTTATAAATCCATTAATAGATTATTGGTTGACCATAACTCCATTATAATTCTCAACTTTCCGTTACATGCAACTTCACCCATTTTGAATTTTCACCAATATGATCGTATGCCTTTATAAAGAGGCTTTGTGAAATAGACTGTAATTCTCCCAAAAGCTCGTTATGAATAGATTTACTTGAGGTTGTAGGAATTTAAGACTGTTAGTACGTATAATTCTACATTGTTTAAAATCAGCTCTCACTTAAAGATATGTGGTGAGAAAATAACTAATGAAAATATGTTAGAAAATGAAATTCTACTTTTCATGCATCAAATGTGCTTCTGCAACAGTAATATTGAGAACGTGGATTTAAGAAATATTTTGAATTGATCTTATTTCTTCTTGCGGCAGAACAAAATAATGAGTCGCTTATGAAAAATCATCAAGCTTGTACAACTGTTCTACACCATTCTCTAAAACGAATATGGCCTCATTTCATGGTAAAAAAAAAAAAAAAAAACATGGTTATCATCGTGGACGTGGTCATGACAAAAATTATCAAATTTTGGTTACCATGGAGGTTAAAATTTTTCTAATTTGAAAAATAAGAAGTGGAACAATGCTAGAACTAAGTCTCCCAAGAATTATGAAGATAAGTTTCTTAAGTGTGGCATGCCAGGACATTAGTCATGTACTTGTCGTACGACCAAATATTTGGTGAATCTTTACCAAGCCTGAGTGAAAAAAGAAAAGAAATAAAAAATATTGAAATAAACTTTACTGATTTTAATCATCCCATGGATAATACTCACTTTGATGTTTTTGATTTCTTTGAAGACCCTAGTAGAAAATCGATCATTTAATTAGTGATGGAAATATCTGCATTGATTAGCGTTATGTTCTTGTTGTTTTATTTTATCATCCTTTATAGTACGCAATGTACTTTTTATTTTTTTTACTTTCATTAAAATTAGTAACTTAATATTTTGATGTAGTACGACATGGATTACATTAATGGATTGAGTTAGTCCAAAATGAATGGTGAGGAAATATGTCCAGCAGACAGTGCAACAACTCCTATAATCCTACATGACAAAAAAATATTTTACACATTTAACATTAGTTAAACCTAATGTAATTATAATATCTAGCATCATAAACTTGATTGAAGGCTCCGGAGGAGCTAGTGTTATGTTACCACGAGGTAAAAAAATTTATATTGATACTGCCTTATATTCTAGTAAATCTAAAAGAAATTTGCTAAGTTTGAACAATTTACATCGTAATGGATATCATATAGAAGCCACGACTGAATGTGAAAAAAAAAAATATCTATACATTACTTTGTTAGTTCATGCTAGAACCATATATAGGATAAACTTCCTACTTTCTCTTCAGGATTATATTACATGACTGTTCAAAGTATATTAAATCACCTATTATGATGCACCAGAAGTGCACTGATCCGAATAACTTTAGAATTTGACATGACCGTCTTGGTCAGCTGAGATCTACTATGATGCATCAAGTAGTTAAAGACATCAGTTGAAGAACCAGAAGATTCTTTTGCCAAATGATTATACATGTGCTGCCTGTTCACAAAGTAAATTGGTAATTAAACTATCGCTTTCCAAGATTATTGTTGAATCTCTTAGTTTCTTACAATATATTCATGGAGATATTTGTGGATGCATTCATCCATCATGTGGACCATTCTATTGCTTTATGGTATTAATAAAGGCATCCATACGTTGGTCATATGTTTGTTTACTTTCTACTCGTAATGTTACTTTTCCTAGACTCATTGCCCAAATCATTAGACTTTGGGCATGATTTCCTGATTATTCCATTAAATCTACTAGACTTGATAATGCTAATGAGTTTACATCACAAGTTTTTGATCACTATTGCATGTCAATTGGGATTGATGTTGAACATCCTATTGCCCACATTCATAAACAAAATGGTTTGGCAGAGTCATTTATCAAACTTCTCCAATCAATTGCTAGATCTTTTCTTATGAAGACCAAATTACCTGTTTCTGCTTGGAGTCATGTAATATTACATGTTGCGTTTTTAGTTCGTGTTCATCCAACTGCATATCATCACTATTCTTCATTACAACTTATTATTGGCTACTAACCAAATGTTTCTCAATTGTGCATTTTTAGTTGTGCTATATATGTACCTATTGTACCTTCAAAATGTACAAAGATGGGTTATCTATCTCGAATGGGTATTTATATTGGTTATGATTCTCTTTCTATTATTAGATATCTTGAGCCTTTAACAAGTGATGTATTTAAAGTCATGTTGCGAATTATCATTTTGATGAGCATGTTTTCCCATTATTACGACGAAACAATAAGCTACTTGCAAAACAAAATGAGATCATTTGGAATGCTAAAATAATATCCTATCTTGATCCTCACATAAGTGAAAGTGAACTAGAAGTTTAAATGATCATTTTATTAGAAGTCATTGCAAATCAATTACCAAACGCATTCATCGACACAAAACGTGTTACAAAATCACACATACCAGTTACAAAACATTCTAGCTAAAATTGAGGGTCTTGTAGGACAATCTGCCAATAAAGCAGCTAATAAATCTAAACCACGTTTGAAGCGTGGAAGACCTATCAGTGTAAAAAATAAGATTTCTCGAAAGAGAAAGACACAGGGAATAGTACAAAAGGAAACTAATACTTCTGAAAGAATTAGACTCTTGAAGAGACTACAACGATGGAGCAGCTAAATGAAATAATTGAAGAAATGCCTCCAAAAATGAACAAATGATTCCTAAAAAGACAAAAACCCCAACAGAGGAAGATGTACTTGAAAATAATGAGATCTCAATAAATTATCTATATATAAGAGCAAGATGGATAGAAATCAAATTATTGTCGACAACAAATTTTCATTTGCCACTGCTCTTGATATTTTCAATGATGAAGCTAAACCAAAATCCTTCGAAGAATGTCGACGTAGAATTGAATGGCCAAAATGGAAAGAAGCAATTGACACAGAATTAAGCTCACTTGTAAAATGTAAATTATTTGGACCTGGAATGTAGAGATTAGAAAATATACAACCCGCTGGATATAAGTGAATATTTATGGAAAGAATGAGATTGTGTGATATAAATCACGATTTGTTACCCAGGGTTTCTCACAAAGATTGGGAATTAACTACAATGAGACATACTTCCCTGTAATGGATGCAATCATATTTTGATTTTCAATTAGTTTAGCAATCATTAAAAGAATTGAAATCCCTCTAATGGATGTGGTTACAGCATATTTATATAGATCAATAGATAATGATAAATACATGAAGATCTCCGAAGAATTTAAAATACCTAAAACAAATAATTCAAAACCCAGAAATCGTTATTCTATTAAGCTCCAACGTTATTTATATAGGTTAAAACAATCAGGATGCATGCGGTATAATCGTCTTAGTGACTTTCTTTTGAAAGAAGGACATGTAATTGATCCAATATATACATATGTTTTTATAAAGAAATCAGAATTTGGATTTGCTATTATTACAATATAGGTTAATTATTTAAATCTTATTGGAATTTCAGAAGAGCTTGTAAAAGTTGTTAGTTATTTAAAGAAACAATTTGAAATGAAAGATCTTGGTAAAACTAAATTTGTCTTGATCTACAAATTATCCATTTGTCAAATGGAATACTTGTTCATCAGTCAACATACACAAAAAAAGATTCTGAAACAGTTTTATATGGACAAAGCTCATCCATTGAATTCTCCAATAGTTGTTCAGTCATTAGAGATGAAGAAAGATCATTTCCGTCCTAAAGAAGATAATGAAGAACTTCTTGGTCCTGAAGTACCGTTAATGTTGGTGCTCTTATGTATCTTACAAATTACACTAGACCAAACATAACTTTTCGAGTCAACTTATTAGCCAGATATAGTTCAACAACCTAAAAACATTGGAATGAAATCAAACATATTTTCTGCTATCTTCAAGGGACTGTGGATATGAGTTTATTCTATTCAACTGGGTCACTACCATAGTTAGTTGGTTATGCAAACGTTGGTAATCTTTAAAATCCAAATCAAGCTTGGTCACAAAGAGGATATGTGTTCACCTATGGTGGTACTACTATATCATGGAGATTTGTGAAACAAACAATGACAACAACTTCCTCAAATCATTTTGAAATACTTGCCATTCATGAAGCCAATTAAGAAAGTGTATGGTTGAGATCCATGATTCATCTTATTCAAGAGAAATGTGGATTGCGTTCTATCAGCAGTGTTGCAACAATAATCTATGAAAATAATATTGCGTGTATTGCACAGATTATGGTTGGCTACATTAAAGGTGACAAAACTAAGCATATCTCTCTAAAATTATTTTATACACATGAACTCTAGAAGAGCAATGAGATTGGTGTTTAGCAAATACGCCCCAATAATAATTTGGAAATTTATTTACTAAACTATTGCCAATTGCAACATTCAAGAATTTGGTTTATAAAATTGGTATGTGTCGTCTTCAAAATCTATCATGCTAACACTTGAGACAATCAAATTTGAATGTGATTACAAAGGGGAGTCATTATAGGGTTTGTATACTGTACTTTTTTTTCCTTCGCTAAGATTTTTTCCCATTAGGTTTTACTTAACAAGGTTTTAACAAAATAGTCTCAACTTTAGCCCATTTACAGAACATGTGAATATTGTACTCTTTTTCCTTCACTAGGATTTTTTTTCTATTGGGTTTTACTTAGCAAGGTTTTAATGAGGCACATTCTGTGTGATGGTCAGAGTTGAGAAGTGTTAGAAATCTATTAGTGGATTAATGACTGATCATAACTCTATCATAACTCCCAACTTTCTATTATGTATAACTTCACCTATTTTGAATTCGCTCCAATATGATTGTATGTTTATATAAAGAGGTCTTGTGGAGTGGATGTGTGAGAAAATATGAATAAAATATTATTTGAGTACTTCAATTTTTTACAAGTTTATAGAGTTACATTCGGGTAATTTCATAACATATTCTGTATTTTTTATTGATATATTTTATTAAAAATGTAATTAAGCAGTTAAATAGTAAAAGCTAACATTTCATAAAAAATATGAGCAGCCCATATTTGTCAAGCTTTGGGTCCATTCGGCAATCGCCAAAAATCTTTAGTTTCTATTCAACTTTTAATTTTTTCAAATTTTTCCAATTTTTACTAACCAAAAGCGAAAACAAAAGTATCACACTAAATAACAAATTTTTTTTCAATATTTTCAAACTTTTAAGATTTTACCAAACGTAATAAATTTTCAAATTACCAAAAAGTTTCATTTTTTTTTTTTTGAACCTTCAAATGGGCCTTTGTTTAAAAATTTATATCAATAGCTCTGAATTTTTTAGCCACTAAATATCACCCTATTCCAAATTTCATTTTAGTTCCGTGCAGGGGCGGATGCACATGGGGACAAGGGGATCAATTGACCCCACTGAAAATAAAATTTTTGTAGAAAATAATATAATTTTTGGGATATTTTTGTACTTTTGTCCCATAAAATATATCTCTCAATACAAATTTCTCATATACATCAAATAATTTACAAGTTTTTTTTTTTTATTTTTGTCAGATATACTGTCCTTACTTGTCGTCTTAACCCCAATATAACATAATTCTAGATCTGCTAATTCTAGATCCGCCATTGGTTCCGTGCCTACTTCTTACTTTCTTTGATAGATTTTCTTTGTTACTTCCTTTACATGTTTATTTGTGTACTACATTACAACACACCGATCTCTAATTTCCAAATAGAAGCATAACAGCAGATCGATGTAATTGAATTATCAATATTGAGATATTCGCGAAGAAACATTACTATTATGCCATCTGAGGAAAATATAAACCACCAAGAGAGTAGGAAAAGAGTTGTCAAACGTTCAAACGTCCTCACAAGAACATTGATTAACAACAGTAATAGCAGCCAAAACAAACCTT
>QLOD02000030.1:21028495-21039701 GCA_003260245.2 Sideroxylon spinosum
AGAGAAAAATCCTGGAATTTTTCCAAAAACCTTGAGAAAACCACTTAGTGGTAAAAAAAAAAAAACTTATTAGGAAAATAGCTTCCATAGTCTATCTACAAGGCATAAAACCAATTTGGTTCCCTAATATTTCCATCACACATCTTAACCTAACCTCAATCACAATCTCCCAAAGTTATATAATGTGACTTATAAGCTTAATACTTCAATAGTAGTTAACACTCTTGCATATCCACTTTATTCATATAACATACTTTTCTTCCATTCGTTAGAGATTTTATTAGTATGCAAGGTCCCGTTAAACAACTTAGTCAACTACGTTATACAATCATTGCCTAGACAACTCAGTCAACTAAGTTAGACAATCATTCCCTAGCAATTTCCAAACTTCAATTGGATTGCCATATAGATCTATAACTTTTCCTATCTTCATTCTTTTTATAACGTTCTTGACTTTGATAGTGTTACTAAGATCTCTAAAAAAAAAAATTTTTTTTAATGGAAACTAATTAAATAGGGCATTTAGGAGGACTCCACCGTTGTCAAAGATGAGTTTTTCCCTCTTGTATATTTTAATTTATTTTGCTGGGGCTCATGTTGTGTATTTATAAGAAGCCCAGTTTATCACTAAAAACAAAAATATAACACAAGAAAAGACCAGCTAAACTAACAAATTAACTTTCAGGGGTGCGAAGAAGAAGACGAAGAAGAAAGAGGAGGGGGAGAAGGATCTGAGCACTATAGGGGGGATCCAATCAATATTTTAATGAAGTTATAGCAAACTTTGATCCTTCACTGAAATAAGAAGAAATATTTTCCATGCCCTTTGCTCTTTTTCCAAATAACACAAATATAGAAAGCCACTGCTTCCAATTTGAAATTGGTCCTTTCGAAATGAAAGAAGTACAGTTTTTCAAAATGGTTCATCTGATTCAGATAACCTATCAACTACATATGTTTCCCAATAAAAAATATATCTAGGTCATGGTAGAAATTTTTCTGAGGTCTCCTTTCTTGTTATGACAAAATTGGTAGCCAGATGAAAGATAATATCACAGAATTTCTATTTGAGAGCCTTTATTTATTTATTCAAATATTGATGAAGCATTTTTAATTTCTGTTTGGTGAATTAACTGAAACATATCGAGAACTCGTATATTCAATGTGTTTGTCACCACTCCAACCTATTGCCAAGTTTCTCACAAATAAGCTGAGTGAACTAGTGAAAGGATTTTACCATGAGTTGGAGTTGCTAGAAAGATAAGCACATGCAGAGTCCAGACTGTAAGCTACATGGGTGGATATTCCCAATCTCTGAAGATGATATTTCGTGACCTCAGCTCGGATGGCTTTATCATCAACAACCAATACCCTCAATCCACAGAACTCTGAAACAGCAGGATCATAATGCTGCCGCTTTGTATCCAAAGAACTTATTTCTCCTAGTGTGAATGCTGCTGTAAATGAAAATGTACTGCCCGTACCAGGTTCACTCACAAACCCAATCTCTCCATCCATAAGGTCCACCAAGCGCTTGCTAATGCTCAAACCTATTCCAGTTCCACCGTATGTTCGCGAAGTGGAACTATCAGCCTGCATAAATGGCATGAAAATTCGTCCTTGTGCTTCTGGAGGAATTCCCACGCCAGTATCTTCAACAGTTACTAATAATCTGATCTTTTCAGTTTCCTCCCTCAAATCCACACCACTTAAATTTTTAAATTTCTCCCAACTCTTCCATCTGTCGACCACAGGAAACCCACTCAATGTATTATAAGAGTTCTTTGACCAGTCCTGGACCAAGGTCAGGCTCTGTCTCAGCACTTTGTCCCTAACATCCAGTGGAGGCCTCACTTCATCTGCCAGATGAACTGAGACAAATATATGCCCTTTGTCATGAGTGAACTGCAATCCAAACAAGTAATAAATTAGCGAACTAAAAATATTCACACAAAAAGCAAAATTTTTCAACAAGATAAACATGCACAAGTTGGAAGAAGTTGGCTCTAGATACAATCATCTGATCAGGCTAACCTGATGTAGATACACTCAACGTCCATGATTCCACATGCCCCAATTAAACTAATGTATGTAGCTAGTGGATGATCTTCATATTTTCTTAGCTAGGTATTTTGACCACATAATATACATGCCAGCATAAAATATCACTACCCTAGACCCGGAACGTATCATTTGAAGAAAATACAAAGACTTTTCGTTTATTTATTATCTTCGCCTCTTTAAAAAGAAATGTATTTAAAAAAAGAAAAAAACAAACAAACAAACATTGAATAAATGCTGAAACAGCACTTCCAGCAATAAGTTAATCCCCGTGTCAAAAGAATCGGGTGTAGAAAGATGTTATAACTGCTCTCCAACCATAATGGGGAACTAAAACCACTAGTAGCTCATTGTGATTAATTGGAAGATATAAATTAACCTATCACCATTGACTAACATTTTACAGCAATAGAATATACTCCGCTTCAATATCCAAGATTAAAATCAACCTATCCCCATTGATTCACATTTAAATATCCAAGACTAAAATCAATCTATCCCCATTGATTCACATTTTATAGCAATAGAACATGCTCCACTTTTAATATCCTAGATTAAAATCAACCACATGCTCTCTGGAGGCCAAGTAAAGAAATTAATAGTTGTGATGTTCCTGCATCCAAGGAGTGCTTAAACTAATTTAATTGGAAGCGAAGCAGAAATTGTTTGATGAAGTTTGTAGCACATAAATTGCAGTATTACAAGGCAAGATTATCGAACAAATTTAATATATCAGACGAATACATCTAGAGTCCAGAAAATGACATGGCAAAAACAAGCCGTCTTTCAATAGAACGAAGTAGTGTAGAATCATAATCAAACACAAATGTGTTCACATGCCTCAAGCATTTTAAACAGCTATTTTAATAGAAGACCTGACAGAACATATGAAACTTCAAATATGGATTCTCCAAATGTCAGGCTTGCTGCCCCTCCCAAGGTACTGGGTAACTTCTCAGAACCAATAAACTAACCAGCAGAGAGAATAAGAATTTCCCTGTACTTTAATTCAGCACAAAGAAAAAAAGTCTACAACCATTGAGCGTTTGAAACAGAACCAACCTTAATTGAATTACCAACTAGATTAGTGATAATCTGCCGGAACCGTCCGGGATCTCCAACAACTACTGCAGGGACCTTATCAGAGACGTAAACAGCCAGCTTCTCTCACCCACCAAAACATAAACATCAAAGCCAATACAAGAACCAACATCAAGTCCAGCAGCAACAATGTCAACTAACCTATAAAATACACGTATACATAAATGAATAAGAAAAATTTAACTGTTACCTCAATTCCCTTTTCATGAGATTTCGTGGAGAAAAGTGACAATACATTATCAAGAACATCACGCAGATCAAAATGCACAGCCTCGAGCTCAAGCCTGCCAGATTCGATCTTAGCTTGATCAAGAACCTCATTAATCAATGATATTAGATCTTTCCCACTAGCATGAGCAGTCTGGGCATAATCCAGTTGGTTGGCATCAAGATCTGTGTCCATTAGCATTTGCAGCATACCTGTATTTGAATTTGAAGCTGTATCCAGTAAATTGGTTTATCCAGATATCTAAAATATTAGTGAGAACCAAAGGGATTTCATAACTACCTAAAACACCATTCATTGGAGTCCTGATTTCATGAGAAACTGTTGCAAGAAACTATCAAAAAAAAAATTACTTCAGTTAGAGGATATAGCAAAATTCTCCCATGTAAGTAATTCCAATGACAAAAACTATTAAGGAAAGAGTAACATTTTATAAAAAAATAAATAAATAAAAAATAAAACTGGAGAAAGAGGATGCAGTTAAAGAGGAAATTTGATATATTAGATATCATTGTGGAATTGCCCATCCTTTCTGCCAGAAATAAATTGTACCTGAGATTTTGCTACATCTGCAGCTTCAGCACGGTGTTTGAGCTCCATCATTTCCCGATAATCATGTTCCACTTTTGCAATTCGGTTTATGGCTGCATGAAAGATATGGCCCAGAAGCAAAGTGATGACAAGAACTCCAACTGATGCTGTTATTGCAGTCCAAGGCGGAGGAGGTTTCTGCTTGAACCTGCAACCAGACAAAAGCAATCTGAATTCGGATATATTCTCATCCTACATCCTTGCAAACATGTAAACTTATTCTCGAGTGATGACAAGTGAAATGACCTGCAATGCATCTCATGTTTACGAGCTGGATCACCAAAATCAAGGTTGCTAATGTGTAGTAAACCTGTATCAATGACATCGGTGCCATACATTTTGATGGGTTCAGTTTTGCTGGTTGTGTCATAAACATTCACAACGATCGTCTGTTTACTAGCAAGCTGGTGTAAAAGCTTCTCGACTAGTGATGGGACATCATAAGATGCACCCAGATACCTATCAAAAAGCAAGCCACAAAATCAACAATCAAATCAGTTAGACAATAATACACAGATCCCTCCAAGGATGTCCATGCAATATTGAATTCACAGGCTTTACATAAGAAATCATAATACTTCAAAGAGATTATTTACCCCATGGTAGCATTAATGCGTTGCTCTGGTGTAGGATCCAGAGGGAGTTGAGCGTTGTATACAGAAAAAGTTAGTACAACTCCAAGGTGATTGGATTTCAGTAACTTAAAGGGAGATGTCAAGACCCCCTTTCCAGATGCTCTTGCTCGTAATATGTTCTCCCGATCTTCCTATACAACAATGAGAAAAATGGGATATTTTGTGTTAGATAGAGCAACTAGCCTCATAACTCAACTCAACAAAGACACAGTCCCAAACCAGCAACCAGCCTCATGATACAAATAATTCTCAACGTGAAATTTCATTCTCATTCTCATGATCTAGATCTGGGATGCCAAAATGAACAAGGTCACCCTATCCAGTAGATGGCCGTTGGTACCAGGTGATGATTAAGTATTGCTTATAGCTTAATCAAAAGCTCCCCGACAATATGCATATTGCACAGGTGCCTGGGTCTGATAATATCTGAAAAAAGAATACCAGTCCCTTGGTTTAGAAGACAGAACCATAACCCAAGGTGGCCAACCAGAAAATAATTCTTCCCCCTGGATAATTTATATGAGAAATCTTCAAGCATCCCCAACCCCATCACCAAGTTTTTGACTTGGTGTGTTGGTCTGTACCCGCTTTATAAAATCAGAACTAGTCCCTTTAGTTACTGGATAAGATTGAGCACACTGCCCCTCCCAAACCTCATACAGATGCAAGCCTCATCCACCGGGCCACCCTTATATAGAAGTGTGTGTATCTTCAAGTAATATTCTTCTCTCAATATGAAAACAATTGCTGAGATCAAATGATTATACTCATCTAACATGTCCATAATCATGCTTACAAATTTTATTAGGTCAATAACACCGTATAGCTCTTAGTGACTAGTGCTGTTAGAAAAATGCTTACTAGAGATAAAAGTAAAAGTCATTAGCTAGAAGAGAATGAAATTTAACATCACAAAGAAATCACAGAGGCCACAAGCTCAAACTCTACCTTTCCAGACATCATATCGATAGATACAATATGGGATACAGTTTCTTGAGAAAAAATAACCGGGGCATATTCATCTTGAGGTGGTGAAGGCTCCAATTTTTCAGGGATACAGTCTTGGACTAGAGTTTGATCCTCAGTTTCCATTTTCTTTATTCTCCACCCATGTTGCTTCTCAAATTGCTCCCTTTCTGAGTGAAGAACTCTCAAGGCGTAGGCAACTCCGCTAGTAAGTGGCCTCTCAAAAGCTGTTCTCTCAGTATATTCTCCAAATGTCTTCTGTGGTTGAAAAAGAAATTATTAGGGTCAAAATTACTATCACAAAAAAGAAAAGTGTAATAGGAGTACATGGTGTGCATAAGATTTATCACTACATAAATCATATATGAATCATGGGCTCTTTAACAAAAATTAAAAACAGAAGAGGGACAAGGAAGAGAACTTTACCTGATCAATAGCAGAAGGTTGTTTTCCGTGATGAAATGTCGAGACAAGGATCGCCAACGCATGAACATGATTCATGCTTACATTAAACTGATCCTGCAGCATTCGGGCTCTTTCATCACACATGCTGGCAAGTGTCTCTTTCCTTCTGAAAACAATGTCCTCATTTAAGTACCAAAATAGCCAAATGGATCCAGTCACCCCAGCAAAGACAAACAAAATTAGGAGTTTCTTTCTCCATTTCCCAGCACTTCTTGAGGAACTCTGGGCTTGCAGTTGCCGTTGTTGTTTCTGCTGCTGTTGATGATGAGTGATTGGCTGCAGCTGAAACAGCTTGTGCTTCTGATTTCCCCAGAAGTTTTCGGTCAAACAAATCATTATGCAGCTAAATACTACTCCAAAAAGAGCCCACCGACGAGCTTTCACCAAACAGAAAGAAAAACTTTCACAGGGCTCCTCTGCACTGCCTCCAAGTGCATTTGTCTTCAATACATTCTGATCAAAACCAAAACCATACCATCAAAGAAATCACTAAGCAGTTTGTACAATCGGCTTCTGCAAATTTCTCCCACTAATGTGTTACAAGTAAAACAAGGAATAATTTTTGAACAAGTAACACAATAACATATAATATACAGACGCAGTCTGGGAAGGTGTGAAAAGGCCACCTCAGATCATCAAACCAATAAATAATCCAGAGAAAGTTGGATAGGTAATAGATACTACTCCTGATGACAAGTTTCGCAACTCATTTAAATAAGAAATGATTTTTATTCAGCTCAGCCAAGCATTTGTATCTACAACTCATTATAGTGATTATGCATAAACTCTGAAGTTCATAGTGAAAATTTTCAAGCATTAAATAATGCAACCAAACAACAAAGATTTAAATGAGTTACAAGAACTATATTTGTATTCTTATTTCTACAATTCCACTTTTCACATCAGCTGACACTCCGATAAATTCTTGAAGCATCAAAAAGGTTTCTCTGTTGCCAGTTCTATCAAGAGTTGTACCAGGAGAGTTTTCTACAGTTGGGGCTCTTGCATGCAACATAAGTAATAGTATAAATGATCTATTTGAACTTTGAAAACTTAAATAATTTCTTCCCTTCTGCTTGGTATAGTCTACTTATTTTATTCAGTAGGCAGCCTGAATTATCAAGAAACACATATAACAATTTGCATCTGGAATTTGGAACCTCCAAGCTTGAAATGCCAAAAAAACATTAATCAAGTTAAAGAAAACACAAAAAGGTCATTGTAGAGTTAGCATGACACACCTCTACCTCTTCACAGTTCTGACTATTGGATGAAACTGATGAAAACCTAGAATGAGAAGCAAAAGATACGAACTTGTCATCTGGCAAAGATACACAAAATTTCCTGGGAATATTCTCATCTCGAGCAGGGCATTGATCCTGGAGTTCTATATTTCCTCCAAAAATCCCGCGCTGGTTTCCAAATTCCAGCTTCTCCGGGCACAGAAGCTTCAGAGCACAGGCTATATTACTTGGCAACAGTTCGTACCCCTGTTTTTTGTTGCGTTGCAAGGATGTTAACTCAAAGATGCAGATTAATATTAGATTAAAAAAAAAAACAGTATATGTATCATCTTCAATTGGTATGCGTCCTGCTTGGTATCTGCATTAGAAAGATAATGATCTTGTACTATTTACGTATGCTATCTTTCAGGGCAAAAGTCTGCGTGACCTATTCCACAAGGAACATCAAATTAAATCCATTGAATCACATGAGGAAAATATTTTAAGATATGGCCCTTTCCTTCCCCATGGCTATAAGGAGACAAGTAAGAAAGTAAATTTATCTACTCATTAAGATTATAGTCTAATGTTAAAACTCATTGCATTAGCAAAGTTGGGGGAAAAAGAATAAAAATATGGTCAAGATATAAATTTATATTCATAGCTATCAAGCAGAGCATCCAATTTTGTCACAAGGCCCCAATATTTTATGGAAAGTCGTGTACGACATATGGGGGCACCACTCTGTCAAGAAAGACGAAAAAGTCAACCCAGAGCATAAATTTGGGAGGCATAGTCACCGAACAAAGGAAAAGGCTGGACTTGAGGATTTGCAAGGGAGGGAGTTATGCCCTCTTTGGCACTCAGATAAAATCATTCCTCTTCCCATAGACCAAGATGGATGGATCATTATAAAAGGAGAGGTGTTCGATGGGAAGAGGTATGTTCAAAGCACCACCATACTTGTGATATTCATTTTCAAATAGGAAAAAGACTGACTTAGCAAGCAGAGTGTACATTCACACACTCCATCAGTTCGAGAAATCACCTTCCTATCTCAAGATCAGGATCTTTCTAATCGGAACAAGGAAGTAGGTAAATCTAGCCTAGTGTCTAAACTTATTCCCCTCGCAATATACATAATAGAATAAGTAGGTCAAAACTCAAGAGACTGGCGAACACATTTTTTGGAAACACCTTGACATGGAGAATTTATGATTAGAGTTAATTATATCACTATTTTTATTTTGTTAAAACATTATTTACCCTTGTTTATCAAAAATTTGTGGAACATGTTATTAATTGTGAAATAGATTTGATTTCGAGATTGCACCTAACAGGCTTGAGTTGAGCTATTTCGCAATAGCATATGCCTGATAACACCATGATATATGTATGTCCTTTCCCCCTTGACTTACATGTTCTCTTTTCTTTTTTTTGGAAAGTTTTTAACATGTATACCTGTCATTCTAAAGAGGATGTTAAGTCACAATTGTCCCGAAAATTTAAGCTATTAGGAAATGGCCCAACAATGTGTATCAAGCTATTTCAACACTCCCTCTCGTTGAAATATTTGACCTTATGTAATAACATGATTGGCAAATTGAGTATTAGCAGTGTGAGTATTAGCAGCTTGATAGAAATATTTGATCATCCCTTGGAATGTTTATACTCTCAGTTATACAAATTTTGACATTAGAAAAATGCATAATTTCATTGCAAACCCATTCGCAGCTTCCCTCATTATATAATTCATATGACTTCTATACAAACTCAAGGCCTCAAAAGACACCACTAATGCTGTTTTGTATCATTTTTCTCATCCACTCTGATTCTGTAAACAGTTCTTGTAAGGTGCAACTGAACTACTTCAGGCTACAAACCAAACTAAAATGAAAAACGGTAAGAATCAACCATTTAAAATGCAAACCTAAGACAGAAAGACTAATGTTTAAGAGATATAGAACAGCACCTGATCTGATTCAGAAAATAAAGAATGAAGTTGATCCTTAGTGACATTGAACTGTTCCAATAGCATCTGAGCTTTTTCTTCATACAAATCTAGAGTCTCCTCCTCAGTCCTCAAAGCCCCATCATTCAGATCAGAGAAGAGCAAAATGAAACCAAGAAGAACACCCAAAAGGCACAGAAACATAAGCTGCCCCCTCCACTTCCAGACACAGTTAGGTCGGTGCAAAAGCTCTTTTGCCTTCTTGATGATTTTGAAATTGGTTGATAATTTACCATGAGAGCCAGAGAGCTTGGAGTTCAAAGACATCTTCACAAAAACCCACCTACATATCCTCAAAGAGAGCCAGAAAAGGTTGAGAAAAACCCCAGAGAGAGCAGAAAAGGTCATAAATATAGACCTGAGGGAGACCGGGGATGAAGTTTCAACCATAAACTATAACTGCAAAAATCCAGTTGGTTCCTCAAAAACGAACAAATTAACCCTTTAGGAGAATGATGATTGAGCTAGAAAGTCAAAATAGTTTTGCCATGGAATTGATTCCTTAAGAAACCCAGCTCAATAGACTAACCAAAGAGAGACCTTGAAGAGCACCGCTAGTAAGAAGAATGAACAAAAATGAGTTCACTCCTCAGGAAAGCTAAGCTTGAATTACTCACCAAATGATGTATATATATGGTGATCCCAGCTCTTCAATTTCTTTGCTGACTCAATGTTATGTCTCTTCCTCCCCACTCCCAAGCGCAGAAACCCATCAAAACCAACACGCTTTTGAGGACAAAGAAAAGCAAATCAGGCCAACAAAAAACACACAACCCAGTTGCTATTTTGGCAACCTGTAATGGAATCATTAATGAGACAGAGAAATAAAAGGTCTGCTTTTACTACATCTAGTGCCCTCTTGCTCTCTCACACAGCTCTGTAGAGCAGAAAGAAGAATCAAGATCTAAACGTATCTTAAAGAAAGCTCATCATAAAGAGAAATTGGATGAAGCCCAGTTGGTTTCTCTCCTTGCCCAACTGGAATCAATGATCAGAAATGTGGGATAATAAGAGGTTCTCCTCTCTCTCTCTCTCTCTCTTCGGTTTGGCGTTAACAATATGGTGGGTACATCATTATCTCATCATCTACTAAGGAAGGTTAAGAAAAAGCATACAAAATAAAGATCAGAATCACCCCCACATTTTAAAAAATATATATATTATAACTAAAATTCTTTATTTTAATTATTTTTTCTTCTCCTCTTTCTCTTCTTCATTTCCTTTGCTTTATGAAGCAATGAAAGAGACTGCACCATCCCGCGTACCGAGATGGGGTATTTTGTTTTCCGCGTTTGTGCAGATATACGGATGTTTGTGTTTGTACGTGTATAGAGAGAGAGAGAGAGAGGTGGCGGAGAAGCAGAGTGCAGTTCAGTCTTCAGAGATCAGTGTGAAAAAAGGGGGCGGAGCATCTAATGCCTGGTGAAAAAAATCGGCGATTTAATCGTGAACCTGCCCTCGGTGCTAACATGCTCCGAGTGGGTTATTATTCGTAATATACACTTTATTCTTGGAAGATATTGACGATGTGGCCATGTTTGTCCCCTGTATAACTTAACCACTAGGGTAAAAAAGAAAAGGTTTGAAAATAAGATGTCTCAAACCAATTGGATTAAATAAAGGTGCATCAAGCCAATCACTCAAATCAAAGTTATGATTAGTTTGACCATTATTTTTATGATATTTTATTCACCAAGAAGTGTTTATGTGCACGTTGAATTGTATAAGGTCCGTTTGACAACGTTATCGTTTTTTTGTTATTATTTTTCTATTATCATTTTCTATTTTGTATTTTCTGTTGTTATGTATTTTTTCTAGAATGAAAACTGAAACTGTGTTTAGAAATGTAATTTTGTTTATAATTATTAATTTTTTATTTTCATAAAATATTTAGTTTTATTAGTTTCTAAAAATTTAATAGAATTAA
>QLOD02000030.1:21156099-21169933 GCA_003260245.2 Sideroxylon spinosum
CTTGAAGCGCTTGATACGCTCACGTGCAATATCCCCTTTGATGCCATAAATGCAACCATTGTCTAATCCAATTGCTATAAGCAATATCGGTGGTGCTTCCTCCAGAACTAGAAAAGATGTAATCTGCAGAATAACAAATTTGCTTGATTCACTTAAAGGTAGTGCGGAAGTGAATCGCATATCATGTATTGCACAAATCAATTTCCACGAACAAGTTTGCAACTTTATAGGAGAGATCAAAATATAACTAGAAGCAAGATAATAAACCTTTGCTTCAGGATACTGATTGGTGAATATCCTCAATATCTGAACACATTCAGGAGTTGATGTGCTTGAACCCTCTGGCTCCATCTTATCAAGGTCAAAAACCTTCAGGCACATGGCTGAAAGCTGTGGAGATATTTGCTCATCTTCCCCAACAGTTACAAGAAAGTTACGTTGCTGATTCATCCATAAACACACATACACACGCATCAATTTTCCATCCTAAAAACCCCTAAATCTCCCCGAACGCCAGACACAGTTCGAATTAAAGCCCTAAAATCTTCATTGTGATTAAAAAGAAAAAAAGAAACCAATTCGTTCAAAAATTTACATAAACAACATCTGGTAGTGATTTGAACGAGAATGGACTGGTTAAAGAAGTGGAGATCAAACCTTGAGCTGCTGGAGGAAGAGGACGTAGGAAGAGTGAGCTTGGAAGCCGTAATTGAACTTCAAGCCCCGATCGAGCAGGCTGACGGTGCCGTCGTCGCAACCGACCGAGATCTTCCCCCTCCCGCTCGAACAGCAGGTGATATTCCCGGCGACGTCGTCGGGGATCGAGCATTTTCCGGCGAATTTCTCCTCAAAGAACTCGAATTTCCGCCACTGGTACATCTCTCCCGCAAATTCTATGTATGTGATTACATATATCTATTGAATTACATAAATAAAACACATTATAGGTACAATTTTTCTCAATTGAAGGACGAACCCTGAGGGTGGCTATTTGGTTTACAGAGAAGGGAAATGATATAAAAGGTAATGAAGTATAGTGATAGAAATGAAAGAAAAGAGAGAATGATGGTCATTCAGAGGGATTTTCACCCAAAAATATATATTAATTCCACAGTATATGCCAATGTACGCACGTGGAACTATTTGTAAAACTGTATTACTGCGTGTCATCAGTTGGACTGACGTTACGAGCCTGTCGCTGATTGTATTGACGGCATCCCTTAGACAACTTCCCCTAGTCTCACGCAGAAGAATTCTTACTTTCTTTTCTCTCTCTTTAATGGTCGACTGTGCCTTTCTCAACGAATTCGCCTTAAAGCGAGACCAGCTTGAACGAAATGAAACGATAGGGGGTGTTAAAAGAAGAAATCTTTCCATTTGGTTCTATACTTGGAATAGAAACTAAGCATTCGACCAACATGGGGTTGAAAATAAAGTATTTGAGCTAAGAGACAATGAAGGAGGACGTTGTGTACTTGGATTATTTTGATCTTAATGCAACAGCTATGGTTGTGGATCTACTTCCCCGAAATAGAGAGAAAATGAAAAAAAATTCGACTATAAAGATAAAATTTTGGGGTTCATGCAGAGGACAGCAAGGAAATTTGGAACCTAAGTTTAGGAGATTTTGATGTGAATTGAAGTAAGTTTTTATTAGATTTTAAGATTAAAAAAAAAAAAGAGAAAGATATCAAAGATATTTAGACTCATGTATGAGGTACAAGGGTGTCGTGACGACGACACCCCTTTACGACTACCAACATGTTTCACGGTGTTCAATCCAACCAGTGATATACGATGTCGTCGGGTTCAGTGACGATATTCACCTCAGTTTTACAAATAGTTATACGTAAATATATTTGTGTATATTGTTAATTAAGATATATATTATTAAGGTAAAAACCCAACCGCGGCATCACACCTAGGTTCTACTTTTTTCGAGCCCACATGATAGAAAAATTGTGTATGCGAGAAAAAAAAATATAAAGTTATATTTAGAAAAGTAATTAGTGAGTAAAAGAAAAACGAAAGTAAAATATATAGAGATGCAAGAAAATAGAAAAAGAAATATAAATTTCTAAAAATATATACTAATTTGAACGGATTTAAAAATATAACTAAATAAAATTATCTTCAACCAATGTATTTGATTTTTTAATTTAATTAATTAATTTCTTATATTTTATATCACAATAGAGAAATTTTAATTGCCCTATTCTTTTCTTATAATAACTTATTAAGGCAAGCACAGCTTCAATGACTAGATAGAAAAAAAAATTGACAAATGTTGAATAAACTAATAGAAAACATATATAAAATAATTATGAAAAAATATTTTATTCGCATCAAAATGAATTAAAAACTATAAAAAAATAAATAGCATTCATCAATTTATTAGTTTTTTAATTTTTATTCATTTTTCTTTTATTTTCTATCATATTTCAAACAAGAAAATGAATCTTAAATCCATATCCTTTCTCATTCCTTTTATGTAGAGAGAGATATAGGTAAGAGAGAAAAAAATGAATAATATGAAATAAAATAATAAAAGGAAAGAAGAAAAAATTTTTAATAAAAAATATTTGAACTTCTAAAAAACAATTCTAAAGGTCTAAAAGAAAAAAATGTGATTGGAATAAAAATTTGAAGCTAAAAAAAGAGAGAGAGAGAGAAACAAAATGAAATAAAGTGAAAATAAAAAGAAAAAATAGAAAATAAATGAAAATAAACATAAAAATCCCAAGATATACTCTTATCTTATTGGATTTAAAAAATATATATAAAAGGCATTAGTTAGTATATTACATTTCTTAATTTAATTTTTTATATTTCATACATTTTTTTCTTCTTACGTTTTGTATCATAACCTAAATAAAAGAATAAATTTTGAATTCTTACCTTTTTTTTTTTCACGCCAAATTCTTTATCCAGACATAGCCTAAATAAAAGAAGAAATTTTGAATACCTCTCTCTCTCTGTCTCTCTATCCGTGGAAAGAGAGATACAAAGACAGTATTGAAAGTGATAAAAATAGAATAAATATGAAATAACATCATAGTAAAAAATTTAGTAAAATTGTATTTGATTGTTTATGTTATTTAGAAAATAAAGCAATATAAAAATATCTTAACTCTATAATTTCATCTATTTCCACATTTTTCACAAAACTTCAAATGTATGAAGTGTTAAAACAAGTCATGAAATATAACTTGAAACCATGATGACATATCTGCAATTAAAATAAAAATTACCAACTTAGGTTTAATCGATAATGGAATAGATACCCCCATATCTAATGTTATGGGTATAAGATTTTCTTAAGCAACTAGCATTAAGTTAAAAGATTTGTAACATTGAAAATGAAATGGAAGTAAATTTAAGGATTATTTCTTGTGAAAATTATAAGTTGGAAAATAATGTTAAAAGTGAACAATCATATAAATTACCTCATCAAGAAAATGAACACCACTTGATCTTTTAATAGCGTCCGCCTAATATCAACATAGTTTACAAGCAAGAATGTGTTGTATTCAATATTAAGATAACTTTTTCTTTTCTTTTTTTAGAAAAATAGAAAACATAAATTAATAATAAAAAGTACAAAAACTTCAGGACACATCCTTGCAAATACAAAGAAACCCAACACAAGCTTATTAAAAGCAATCAACATCTTAGCCACATGACAAGCAAACAATGGAAATAAACCAACTTAACAATGACTAAGAAACGTTAATACAAAATGTACATGACTAACATAAGATGCCAGATCAATAGGCATATAGAAATCCTAACAATTATTCTAAGTAATCAGCAGACAACTAATAAAGTTTGCAAAAGAAACCAACTTGGCATCATGGGAAGCCTCATCTTAGAACCAACATTGCTTGGAAGGAAAAACCACAAACTAGCTAGCATAAAATCAAAGACGCCACAAACATGTTAACAGGTACAATTGAAGAATACCAGTAATGCAAAAGCCAAGGCAACAAGTGTATCATCAACAAATTCAATCCACTAAAGTAGAGCTAACACAGAAACAGCAGCAAACAAGATAAAACAGCAAGCAAATGAAAGAAGCTACATTATCAAAACAGCAGGTTACACCAGCAAATACAACAGGTAGTAAACTTGGCTATAAGTGAAGCAAAAGCACCCCACAACAACCAAAATTGCAACACATGACACCAAAAACATATAGCAGCCTAAGGGAAATTAGATAGTACCTGCACAAATTAGAGGAGTAGGGAAAGAGAAAGAAAAGGAAAGAAGATAAAGAAAGAACAAAAATCAGCAAGCTCAAGGAACCATCCTCAGCACCAAAAGAACCACCATTTTGCCAATCAAACAGCACTTAGGCTTTCATCCATCCACAAACAAGCAACACTGCCAATACATCAACATATGTATAACTGGTAAAAATCAGCAAATAAATAAACAAACAATAAATCATCAAGCCACCACCAAAAGAAGCCAGAAATCAGTACAAAACAACTAGATGCAGTAATGCAAAGAAATTCACATTAATAGCCCAAAGGGAGCACTAGCATAAAAACCCAAATAATAGAGGTAATATAATAGTATACTGTAAACCATCCCACACACAGGTCTCTATATCATCAATCGTACACAAATCATTAATTAATCACCCATCAACAAGTTCAAACAATAGATTTTTGTATAAGAAATACAAAAATTTATGATCCAATCTTTTGTAAAATGAATTACAAAAATAACTTACATGTCTCCCCCTTCACAATATGACAATCCATACATAGCATGCCAGAAGAGAAGCCAACATGTGGTCAATCATCTAACAAAACCAAATTACGAATGGCTACTTGTATAGCTCATAAATCATATTACTTGTCAACATACAAAATACTTTACGAGTATTCAATACAAAGAAACTATTTTTGGAAAAAAAATCATCCAATAAAAAAAATACAATACACATCAGACGTTCCATCACCAAAAAAGCCCTTTCAATGGACATGAATAAGAAATATGAAATTTTTTTATTGAAATTGTATAGCACAATCAAATTTTAGGCAAGAACTAAATCAAACCTATATTTTATTTATGTGCAGTTCATATGGCATTTGAGAGAAACAATGAGATATGTAGATTGCTTTTTTAGAAGCATAAGAATAGGACAACCAACTCAAAAGAGCTATTCTTCTATAGCTTATGCTCAACCAAATATAGGGTCATCTATTCAAGATTTGAGCCTAATTTTAAGTTGCTTTACCAAATAAGGAGAACCCAACCTTTGTAAAATAATTTACAAAAATAACTTACATATCGCCTACTTCACAATATGACAATTCATACATAGCATCCCAGAAGAGAAGCCAACATGTGATCAATCACATAACAAAACCATATTACGAATGGCTACTTGTATAGCTCATAAATCATATAGCATGTCAACATACAAAATACTTTGCAAGTATTCAATACAAAGAAACTATTTTTGAAAAAGCAAAATCCTTTAATAAAAAAAATATAATACAAATCAAACATTCCATCACAAAAATGCCCTTTCAATGGACTTGAATAAGAAATTTGACTTTTTTTATTGACATTGTAGAGCATAGTCAAATTTTAGGCAATAACTAAATCAGACCCTATATTTTATTTATGTGCAGTTCATATGGCACTTGGAGAGAAAACAATGAGATACGTAGATTACTTATTTAGAAGCACAAGAATAGGATAGCCAACTCAAGAGAGCTATTCTTGTATAGCTTATACTCAATTTTAAGTTGCTTTACCAAATAAGAAGAACCCAAAAGTTGGTCCAGGCTCTATACAATTTGCCTTATGAGGAAAAGAATGGTAAGGACAAAAATGTAACTAATTTGTCTTTTACAACCAAATATAGTAAGAATATATAACTTTATGCAAAATCAATGCCTTTTTGCATCCTTACGTGATCAAATATCTACTATTTCAAGTCAATGCTAGGATCTCAACTTCTAAAATGACATGATTATTGGTCTAGGAATGTAAACTTGGAAAATTTTTTGCATTCCACAATTGTTCCCTAAATATTTAATTTATTTTTTATTTGATCTTAAGCTTGTTGAATTCCCAGATGTAGTTTAGGAGAGAAGATCTTCACTATTCTTAGTTGGTTATGTTGACAACTATTTCTACAAGCACATTATAAAATCAACAGAATTCACTTGAAGCAAGCTAACCAATTCAAACTACATCAATGTAAACTCAATTTCATTTCGAGATTCTATTTATAAAAAAAAAAAAAGCTAAACATGAAACAAAATAGCACCAAATTAAAAATCTTTACTGGGAAGAAATGTAGACAACTTTCAAAAAAAAAAAAAACAAGCAAACATGCCTAAAAATTCATCTCCAATGCAAAATGTTATAAAGTAAATGGAGTCCTATAATTAAAACACTAAAACTGATTATGCAAAATGTGATATCACATCCAACAATATGTAAGTTAGACATGTGATGGGACGTATTCAATAATTTTATCATTTGTTCTTCAAATATGGTCAAAAAATGTACCTGATTGAGTACTCAAAAATCATTAAAAATCTTATCTCATATTTTGATATTATTTGTACATTGAAATATACTTGAGCGATGGATAGAAATATTGAACTAGTATTTTCGTTGATGTTATACTCATATATCTCATAAATACATATATAAATCATATTTATTTTTTGCTATATTCATGTCATGCCTGTATTGTTATTTTTTTTCAAAATTACCATTTTTTGTGCTGGTGTCCATATCCACCCTTCTGATATTATCATTTATATAGAAGAAATAAGATTTTGACATTAGAAATATATGTAAAAAAATCTACCAAAAAAATGTATGAAAGTAGGTACATTAAGTTACTTCAGAAAGCTCACCAACAACACATCCACACTCAAACATAGGCATTTCAAGTCACTAAGACCTCCGTTACTTCGTCTATTATGGATACACATGAAAATTGATATTATTTTCAGCAATCACTTATTTTTCTAACTCTTCGTGATTAGTTAAGCATCCAATAACCTAATTTCTTTTAGTTGCCGAACAAGTGATAAATCATCAAAAGCATTTGTTGTCCTTGTTACTAATAATACCATTAATTTTTTCAGTATGCATGGATCAACCATAATAAAATGAATAATGAAGTATTTCCCATTATGTTTGTCAATGAAAATATATTAAGAGTTTTGATATTCAAAATGAACATAGAAAGTGAAACAAATTAATTTTTAGTAACTAACTAATCATTATTTCAAGTCATCGGAAGAAGCTACGTAGAGATTTCCAAATATAATATAGACACAACCACACGCATTTAAGGAACTTAGTAACCCATGTTTGAGCATAGAAAAGTAAGAAATCATGTGAGAGTATGACTAATAATATTGTTTTCACCACTCTTGTGTGCAAAAGAATACATGATATACATGTTGTAGGGCTCAAGAGAAGTTGGTCACTATGAGGGGATATAAATAAGATTTATATCTACTGGCCTACCAAGGAATTGGAAACCAACAAGCTCAATCTCCTCCAATATGCCATCCTCACCAATCATATAAACCTCGAAAAAGCACTAAGCAAAAAGATTAGACTTTCTATTATCTATGTCTCGGGACTTTAATTATGAAGCAATTACATCTACAATAGTTAACTACTCGAAGATATAATTATATTGTCAAAAAAATCAATTGTGTTAATATATGAATATTTTAGTATATATATAAATAGGATATCAAAAACAAGGAAATCAGGGAAAATGCACAAATACATATCTATCTTCTCCCTTATTAAATTTAGAACATAACATCTTTATGTAATCATACCATGACATCTGTATTTGATATAAATGGATAAAGAATGATTGACAAATATTTTCTCTTAGACAAACTTCTAGCCAATATTCACAAATTAGCTTCCAACTCTATATACTCATCGCTAATGCTAGATTTAGAAAGATAAATTTCTATTTTGTGTACCTTTTTACTTTTGAAAAATTAATGGATTTCAAATATACAGCAGCAACGGCAACAAAGGATGAGGCAAAATTTTCTTCTTAAAATATTATATATGAATCTCAAATTAATTTATGCTGATACTATCTGAGAATTTGCAAAATAAGAGCCATAGAGTAACCTCGTTGACATTAAGACCAAGTGTTCAAGGTTCTTTCCATATTGTTTCCTAGGCTTTGTGGAGTTGTTCGTAGCAAAAACTAATCTTTTTTCCTGACTAAGAAAAACTAAAAATTAACATACCACAACAAAGTGCATATATATTAAAATTCCATGAGTTAATGTAGAATTAAAAAGAGAAAAACATATTTCGTTATACTTGTCATTTGAAAAAATATATCAGGACAAAGGCATATAAAATGCTAAAACCATTTAAAAACAAAAATGCCCTCACATCTATTTATATATAGTGACCATTATTCAAGTACATGAAAAAGTATTAATAGTTGTTGAACATGCTATACAGTCTCATTATTAACCGACATATGTTTCTTCAGATAATAAACCTAAATTATGCCTCATAAGAATACCTATTTTTATGTGAATCACAAAGTAAAAAATTGTAAGACTACTTATACAAACACCTCCCTTTTAAACCAAAACATGCAGCAAACACCCACAAAAATAAATACATGACAAGAAACTCTTATACGAATAGCAACATGTGATAAACAGATGCTTATGGATATCAATACTTGATGATACCAAAAATAATCCCACATCAAAAAGGAGTCGAGAATTGTTTAGCGTATAAGCACTGAGCAGCTCTTTCCCTTGCATAATGCATTTTAAAACCCGTGCATGTATACTGAGAGCTGCTAAGAGGGCCTAAGAAGGAAAATGATTATCATCAATACCTATATATAGAAAGAGAAAATAAGTTATTACCATCACAATCAAATACGAATGTCTCCACATAATCATTGAGATGGTCAGCATTCTAAAAGGGTTATGCCGAGGTGCAGGTTATAGAACTTAAAGAGCCTCCATTCTGTAATTATTATTAGAGTTGGACCCGGTGAAAAAGTTCTTCTTCATGAAGCCATACCTTGTTGATTTGAAACAAAATCATTAGCTTTTTACTATTAAGAAGACACATAAATTGAGAGGAATTTAAGGGATTAAAGAGAGTTGATGATGAGACATTAGAAGCAGAAGTAGAAACTAATATTATTTCTATTCTTTCCACTTTTGAATTTGAACGCTAATACGAAAAGAATAGAAATTGAATCATCAAGTTTACTGAACCAAATTGAACGAAAACTTGGTAAAGCATATGAATTGTATGATATTTATTAGGACACAATGAGATCTTGATGATTCAGATGGGTGAGATAAAGGAAAAGAAAAGAGTAGAATAGAAGCATGATCTGAAAAGGTGATTACACGAAGTTGAATTCAAATATAATCCATTCGGATTATGTTTTTTCTCAATTTTGTAAGAATTCTATAGAAGATTACAAGAAGTTAAAGGTAAGAACTACCCAACACCACTAAACTTGTGTACACAGAAGAATGGAGCTAATTTTTTTTAAAACAAATGAATTAGCATAACAGATAAAAATGTAGCTTACTGCTTATATTTTGATGATTGTTTGAAATGAGTTAGGATTATATAAAGTCCATCTAATACACCAATTGTAAATTAGGCATGGAAGTCATCAAGTAAATAACACTGCAGAATTAAACCTATGCTAAAATTTGTGCAAGAACTCATTAAAGAAGATGCAAAATTTGAAATTTCCAGGAATAAGATGATTTTCTAGTGTTGAAAGTCTTTATTTTATTATAGTTTTTAATTCTTCATCATATTAGTATTTAAATTCCCTAACTTCCATTCATTTTTCCTGTTATTTTTCATCATAATCCTAACAATAGAGTGCATTTTAAATTTGTATTTATTTTCATTTCTTTTATGGAGAGGGAGATATGGGTAAGAGAAAAAAAAATTGATCATATGAAACAAAATACTAAAAACTAGGAAAAATAATTAATTAAAAAAATTTGATCTTCTTAAAAAAATATAAAACTCTAAAAAGAAAGTGTGTTTGGATAAGAATTTGGTGCAAAAAAAAAATGAAAACTGAAGTGAAAAGAAAAAGAAAAAGAAAGAAAAAATGAAAACAAATAAAATCGTAAATATATACTCGTATCTGAATGAATTTAAAAAAAATAAAATAAAAGGCATTAGTTGGTACATTAAAATTTTTTATTAATTTAAGTTTTTTTTTATAATTCATACTTTTTTCTTGCATTTTTTTTTTATTCTAGCCTAAACAAGAGGAGAAATTTGAATCCTTACATTTTCTTTTTCTTTTTTTCACAACAAGTTATTAATCCAAATATAGCCAAAACAAAAGAAATATTTTGAATCCCTATCACTCTCTCTCTCTCTCTCTTATTCAAGGATAACGAGAAAGACATGGGTGAGAGAAAAAAATTAACTAAATATGAATTAACATAATAAAAAGGATAAAAAAATATGAATAATTAAATTTTCAGGTTTATCCCAAAGAAAAAACAAAACAAAAAAAGCAACAACACTTGAAGGACAAAAACAAAATACAAAACAAAGTGAAATATGAAAAAGTTGGTAAAATATATATGTTGAAAGTGCATTGCTGCCTATTATTAAAAAAAAAAAAAAAAAAAACAACAACATTTGAAGGGCCAAAAAATATAAAACAAGGAAAAAGTAAAAATATTGGTAAAAATATGTACATTGAAAGTGTATTACGGTTTATTATAATATATATATATAGCAACACTTCGAGGACAAAAAAAAAATATAAAACAAAGTTAAAATAAAAATAAAAATAAAAATATGTATATTGAAAGTGTCTTGTGGCTTATCATATAGAATACATATATATATAGAAGATAAAATTGAAATCGAAAAAAACCATAAAACTAAAAATAAAAAAAGAAAATTAAAATAGGAAAAAGCTGAACTCTTCAAAAAAGAAAAAAAAAAAAACTGAGAAAAGACACACATATAGATAAAATGGTAATAAATCCTATATAGGAATAAGGTTAAAATCGAAAAAAATAGTTGCCAAAAAATTCTTTATCGGTATTCTTGAAATTAAAAAAAAAAAAATTTAAGGACAAAATGGTAATAAAACAATACTTGGGGCAGCATAGTTGGAAAAAGTGGCCAAAAAAGGACGATAAGCAAATAACATATAAAGAAAATAAATAAATAAAAAACTTAGGGACAAAATGTTAATAAAACAAAACTTATAGGGGCATAATTAGAAAAAAGGAGGGCAAAAATGGACGTTGAAGCTCTAAATGCTACTCTCGTTTATTATACAGGATAGATATATTATAGAGATAGATATGTTTAAGCATAGCCAGCTCGTTTTAAATAAATAAATAAATAATATTATTTTAAATATATATATATATATATATAATATAATATAAAACATAATATTTACTTAGTGGTGTCAATGATTATCCAAACTCGTTAACCTGTCCAATTAAATTTTAAACCCAATTAAAATTATTATCGGAATAATTATAGAGAAGATAATATCTATTAGATTAATAAGTTTAAATGGATTATTAGTACAACTTATTAAACACTTACTTATTTTTTTCACTAGTTAGAGTAAATACACAATTTCAATTTTAATCTAATCTTGATAATACAAAAATACTTTTAAAAAAAAATTAAGTAACTTTTTTTCAAGGTAATAGTTTTTTTTTTTTTAAAAGGTAATACTCTAAATAAAAATTCATTAAAGTACATATCTATGACTGGACCAGAACATCGTTTAAATAGAATATATATAGGTGTTTATTACAGGACTGACACATCAATTTGATATATATATATATATATATTGTAGACAAACAATTTCGACTAAAATACTTTAGCCACGGTATAGTTCAATATATTATTATTATTTGCATAAATGCATATATATATATATATATTAGTGGCATTTTTTATTTTAAATTTAAGAATAATTAATTTTTTATTTAATTAATAACTTATCGTAATAATTTTAAGATACAAACAAATTTATAATTCACAAAAATATTTAAATACCAAAAAACATTTCACATTACCCATGCGTCCACAATAAAATTAACACTTAATTAAGACTCGTTCGTTTAAAAAAGCAATTTTATGTACGATAATTAATTTTTATTTGAAAAAAATATAAAATTTTATTAACATTTCAAATTTTAAGAAAATTTAACAAAGTATATTTTAAAAAGTCTTGATTCATTCTGATTAAGATTCCTATAAATTCTGAAAGTTCTTTTTAGATACAAGTAGATGATTCAGTTCCAGAGCCAAAAATCCTAGTTCTCAAACGAGCAATCGAAAAGATTATGGAGCATCCTTAGGATTTGGGGTTCGCTTGGAGCTCCAATCAAATTCAAAAAATTTTAAAAAATTTTAAAAATTTCAATTTTTTTAAACTTCAAAAAATTCCAAAGTTCTTAAAAAATTTTTCAAAATCTTTTAGAAAACTATTATAATACATTTCAATGAATTTTGCTAGATTTTTAAAAAACAATTATACTAATATTTGTATCAAAAATTTTCAAGATTGTCTACTAAAATTTTACCACATATCGCTTTATATAATTTTTAACAACTTTATATCAAATCAAATACAAACATCCAACCATTATTTGAAAATAATTTTTTACACTCTAAATTCCAAAAAAAAAAAAAAATCACTTTTTTTTTTTTTTCCTTACACTACAAACGGCCCCTAGGTATTGTTCCTCCAATGATCTTAGTACCAGGTACTTCCTGGTAAGCTCTAATGTGATCAGGTTTCTAATTAAGGAACATGAAAAGATAGCATATTTTATAGAATCTTAAGGAGAGAATTCTTTATATAAGAGAGCTTTATTGCCTTTCTCATTTTTCTACTCATTCTTAAGCCGGTAAATTTTAGCTGATTTCAAGGTGCACTTTTTGAGGTGTCGAAATTTTTTTCAATTTGATGTAGGTTTATCGAGAAGTCGAGCAAAAGTTTAAAGGAATTCATGTGATAAGTCAAGAGTTTAAATAGGATCTTATAATGTATTTTGATAGTGGAAGTTTGGGTGGTCTTCGAATCAAACCCAGAGTTTTTCCTTTATTAGTTGTTAAATGGTTTCTCCATTATCAGTCGCTTATTTTTTTTTTTTTTTTTTTTTGGTGATTGCTTGGTTATACAAAAAGAAACGAAGTGACTTGGACAAATCTTTTTTGTCGATAACCTCCGACTGATCAATCAAATATTGATTAACACCTAATCGATCGAATACTACTGAAAATGGCTCTTCTTATTTGCAGTGATTTAGAAATTTCAAAAATAATTTGGAAGAATTTTGTTGGACAAAAAATTATTTTAAATCCAAACAAACATTGAGTTAGAAATTAATGAATTTTAAAAACTTATGTAAGATTAATTTCTATATATATCACAAAGATAATATTTTCTACAATCCAAATAATTTAAAATCACGTTTATTACATAAAATAAAAAACATTTATAGCTTCAAAAGCATACTTTATATACTTCAAAATCAATTTTTAAATTCCAACTCGCATTGTTGTTGCCTAGTTAACATCTCCTAATATTCCCACATATTGGCAAGAGGACATAAATAGAATTGAAGAAGTTTTTTTTTTTTTTTTTTTTTGTGATTGCCTTATTATTTGGAGTGATTCAGAAATTTCAAAAATAATTTTGAAGAATTTTGTTGGACAAAAAATTATTTTACGTCCTAACAAACAATGAGTTAGAAATTAATGAATTTTAAAAATATATGTAAGATTAATTTCT
>QLOD02000030.1:21249777-21264004 GCA_003260245.2 Sideroxylon spinosum
TTTTTTTTCCCACTTGTATTTTAATTTTATTTTATTTATGAAGAAGTGTGTAAAACAATACTTCAAAATTCAGCATATTCTGAAACTATATTCCCATTTTACAGTGCCTTTTTGTCATGCAGCTGGCCGTTGATCTCAGGACCAGGGCTTAGAAAGACAACAAAATCAACGGTTAGATTGCGGCAATCAGAGAAAGTGGGCCTCGGAGCATGTGAGCTCAGACATCACGCATGCATGCAATGTTGTCACCATACATGAGTTGATGAAGCATGGGGGTGGATTTTCCCAGTAGGTATATAAGGCAGGAATGAGAGGACAAGCAATCCTTCCCATTTATCAAATCCAACATACCCTTTTGCAATTTCTTATTTTTTTTCCTCCTTCCTTCTCTCACTACCGCTATATATATATATATGTTTCTGTATTCTTCCACCAAAAATTGAAAAAAAAAAGAAAAAAAGAAATAGAGAGTGAGAAAATTGTAGATACATATAGATATTAGACCGTCTGTCTCTTGACATACACCATCTCTCATTTTCATGTGTTTGGTTTGTGTAAATTTACGTGTTTTGCAATCTAAAGTAAAAGAATTTGAAAGAACAAAAATAGAAAGTGAGAAATAGGGGAACATATTGAGGAGGAAGAACGGTTGCCCTTACTTCTGACTGTGCCTCTCCTCTTTAGATCCTAGTTTTCTTCTCATCTCAAGACTTCCCATCTGGGTTTTCATCAATCGGGTGGGTTTTTTTTTTTTTTTTTTTGTCAAAAATCTGGATTTGGGTATTGGTGTTTTTTTTTTTTGTTCCCAATTTGATCTTAATAAGTTTCTGGGATTGATTTCTTTCACAGGGGGGGTGCTGAATTTTGTGTAGATTGATCGTCGGAGGATCTGATGTTTCTGGATTGAATCCGAGGATATCCCAGTGGTATCAGACATATTGTTGCGTGGGTCTCCTTTAATCCTTTAAAGAAAGGTATGATTATTGTTCATTGTTATTGTTTGATTGATTTTTATCTGCATTTGTATTTGAGGAGCTCCTTTGTTGTTGCCATGTATTGGTGAAAGGTTGGATTTTGATGGGTCTTTCAATTTCAGTGGTATTATATATTATGTATTGAATCCAGCTTGAGAATTGGTGCATGTTTGTAAAGTTTAATTTGGAATTGAACCGTAATGATTTGTGCTTTGTAGAATTTGGGATGCGTTTTTTTTGAGTGAAGTAATTATTTATTATTATTATTTTTTTCTGTTTGCCGTAGGAAAATGCAATCCGATCTTGGAAAATTGTTCATTGGTGGAATTTCCTGGGACACAACTGAAGAACGTTTGAAAGAGTATTTTAGTGCTTATGGTGAAGTTTTGGAAGCAGTAATTATGAAGGACCGGAGCACGGGGCGTGCCCGTGGTTTTGGTTTCGTTGTCTTTGCTGACCCTTTAGCGGCAGAGAGAGTCATTAAAGAGAAACACAACATCGATGGTAGGATGGTAAGTGCCAATCATAATTCATTACTTATTGTAATCTATCTATTTGTATTGTGATTGTATCAGTCAATTTATTGCTAATTTATCTCTTTGGATTGTACTCGATTTTTTTTTTTGGGGGGTAGGAGTGATCTTCTTACGTGAATCTAAATTTGTGAAATTTTGTTTATTTTGATAATGTGGGAAATAAAATCTCAATTTCAGTTAAATTATTTACTGCCTTTTATTCATCGTCTTCTTCTCTTCTATCATATCAAGTTATGTTTGCAATGCCAAAGTTTTTGTATGCCTTTTAATCAAATGGCCTTTTGAGTCTGGTATTCACCACTGGCTGTTGATCTGCAGGTTGAGGCAAAAAAGGCTGTTCCAAGGGATGACCAGAACACAATGAATAGAAGCACTAGCAGCATTCAGGGCTCTCCTGGTCTGGGACGCACAAGAAAGATATTTGTTGGAGGTTTAGCTTCCACAGTGACAGAAAGTGACTTTAAGAAGTATTTTGAGCAGTTTGGGACCATTACGGATGTTGTGGTGATGTATGATCACAACACTCAAAGACCAAGAGGCTTTGGGTTCATCACCTATGATTCAGAGGATGCAGTGGATAAAGTGTTGCTTAAAACTTTCCATGAACTGAATGGTAAAATGGTTGAGGTCAAGCGTGCTGTCCCCAAAGAGTTGTCACCAGGTCCTAGCCGAAGCCCACTTGTTGGATATACCTATGGTTTGGGTAGGATCAATAACGTCCTCAATGGTTACAATCAAGAATATTCTCCAACTACGATTGGAGGCTATGGTGTCAGAATGGATGGCAGATTCAGTCCAATTGCTACTGGCCGAAGTGGCTTTGGTTCTAATTTTGGAATGGGTTTAAACTTTGAACCAGGGTTGAACCTAGATTTTGGGGCAAGTGCAAATTTCAATAGCACTCTCAGCTATGGCCGTGGATTGAACCCTTATTATATTAGTAATCCAAATAGGCTTGGAAATCCTGTTGGGTATGATGGAGGAAGTGGAGGAAACACTTCCTTTTTCAGTTCAGGGACTCGGAATTTGTGGGGCAGTGGAGGGCTTAATTATGCAGCTAACTCAACAAGTTCAAATGCCTATGCAGGGTCTGGAAGTGGAAGTGTCGGAGGCGCCTTTGTCAACAGTGGAGTCAACTGGGGATCTTCTCCAATTTCACCACAAGGTGGGGGTCCTGTTTCTAATCATGGTGGGGATCTTGGTTATGTTGGTGGTGAAAACAACTATGGTTTGGGAGGGGGAGGGTATGGGAGAAATACTGCAACTAGTGGGCCACCATCATCATCGTATGCTGCATCAAATGGTGGTTATGATGGGGCTTTTGCAGACTTTTATGGTGGCAGTTCAGTTTATGGGGACTCTACTTGGCGTTCAACGAACTCAGATAGAGAGATATCTGGATCATTTGGTTATGATATTGGCAATGGAGCTTCTGATGTTCCCGCGAAAAGTTCTCCCGGTTATGTTGGCAGTTATAGCATTACTAAGAGACAGATAAATAGAGGTAAGGGCCAGTTGCTAATAACTACATGCTAGAGTCTGCTCAATCTTGATCTTAATATTCAGTTTTGTATTATCTGGTGCAGGACTTCAGCTTATGTTGAAATATGCATATTTACACCTTAGATAGTTCTAGAACATGATAAAAACAACTTCAATTAAAATTATTATTTAAAGATCTATTTAATCATGCATGAGATGATTTAGAGCCCCCCCCCTTCTTTTTTCCCTACTTATTGAGCATAGTAATGCTTAGAAAGCATACAAAGAATGATTATATCTGTCATGGACTCTAGGGAGCCGATGATGTTCTATTCCATTGTCCTGGCATATGAAACCATGATTTGAGACTTGAATTTGTAGGGTTTTCAACTCAAAAGAACTATGTTTCAGGAAATAACTTCCTTGAGTTGTAGTTCTAAGCTAAAAGCGTTGTTTGGAGTTAAAGAAAAAATACGAAACTCAACAAATCTCAAAAAACATGAATTACAAGACTTTAAAATTTAAATGTTTTTTACTCAATGCACAAAATATGAGACACTAACTTTTACAAATTTATACTACAAACAGTAACCATGGCTTGTTGGTGTTCTTATTTTAATGGTGGGAGTAAACCTTAGACATTGTTCCGAACTCATTGTCAAGTTGCGAACATTTACCAAAAATTAGGTTATTGGGAGCAAGAAACTGTTCTCAAACAAGAAAGCTTGAAACTTCAGATCTTTCCCTTAATATATTGAGCTTGTGGTCCTTGATGCACTTGTCTTTCTAAAAATTTTATATGCACTCTAGGAGCTGATTATTTTCCTAAACAGATGCCTAGTTTTTATATTAAACTATTGATTCGAATACATAATTCACTTTTTTATTGTTGCATGTATCTGTTTTGACTTAAATTGATTAAAAAAAAAATGGATGTTCTTAATGGGGGAAATTTGGTAGGAATGATCATTCAGGTAGGGAAGCATAAGCATGCTCAAACACTAGCATCAATGGTATAAAAATAGCAAAAAGACAATATTTGGAACACATCCAAACTCTTTTATCCCAACTTTAACAAGTCTAGTAGAAACTACCAAAGTGGCAATTTCAAACCCCACTCCCACTTAAAGAGGCTTTTAATTAAACGAAAAATAAAGTGAACAAATTCATAATGATATCAATGTGTAAGTTTTTAGGTTCCCTCGATCCCTCAAACAGTGTGAACACAAAACAAATACTTATTTTGCTTATTGGGGGAAAAAAAGAGAGCAAATATTTATTTTGAGTAGAAAACTGTTGAAAAGAACATCAAACATAATTTTTCCTTTGGGAAGGGAATGACGAGTGGTGTTGTTTGAAAGGTTTATTCTTGGTGGTTCTCTGGTCAGAGATATTGTACATAATATGATTCGATTAAGGGGGGGGGGGGAAGATGATCAACACAATGTACATGGACGGATTCAAGATTTGATGTTTGAGGGCAAGACTGAAAAATCATGGACAATTAAGACTAATAAGAGTTATCATGGACAATTAAGACTAATAAGAGTTTTGGGGGGAAAAAAGAAAAAACATTGAGGGTTTGAGCCATAAGGGGTATTTAAGATTTTTACTAAAATTACATTAGGTCTCTAGGGATTTTTCAGAGCTTGCTCACTTCCCTCCGCCACCCCCTAGATCCATATCGAACAGTGCATGTATATGTTTTTAGCAGAGGGATGGCAAGGCCATCTATATCTCTATTTTTTGTCCTTATACCTCTGGATATCCTTGCATCCAGATTCCACCTGCACTTTTACGTGTATGAGATAGTTATGCCGTGATGGACAAAATTGTGTTGCCTTATAAGGCTTTGACTCTTCTTTATGAGCTATGGCCAATTTAAGTATGGTTGGCTTCTAAACAATGGAAAATTTAATAATAATAATAAAAAAAATGGGGTTTGTGAATCAATCTTGAATAAGGGCGTCCCCAGGTTTAGTTTTTTCTATTATTATTGTTGTTGTTTTTGAGAGTATTAAATTAAATAAATAATAAAAACCTCTCTCTCTAATATCTTGAGTTCTTAGATGAGATGGTGGCTAATAGTACCAGATAGTTAATGCATTCATGCGTTTTAGCTTGCCTAAGAAATTTGTCGATGCATGAGGGAGTGGGCTGGGAGTATAAAATAATAAAAGTTGTCATTCTTTCTAATAGTTTAACTTTTTTAGGTAAGATGATGCCATTCTTTTTAATATATATGAGGAGGTGTGTTGATAGCATAAAACAATAAAGTTACCATATGTGGGCTTATTTAGACCCATGTTCATCGGAAGTGGCTATGTTTTCTGTTACTTGTTAACCTATCGCAAAACATAAACCTTTACAAAAATGAATAAAGGAAAATGATTCATGTAACCGATCCCAACTAGTTTGAGACTAAGGATTTGTTGTGTTTTATCGACCATACGTAGGCTCATGAGCGACCTTGTTTTTAGCATTTCACATTTTCTTCTTTAGACACGAGAGGATGGATGGCACTTCCCTGTGGTCCTAAACAGTCAATTTTAGTTGCTGATAGTTGGGTGATGTTGTCACTGTCACCACTATTTTGGACTTGATTGGCCTTTGACTCACTTCTCTTATGACAATAAATGTTGATAAATCATAGTAGTGGTCGTTGTGAAAGCATATGATGGTGAGCTGAACCATTCTCATGGATGCTATATTCAGATGGTAAAGGTTCAATATTAGTGTTGCTTCCCTTTCTTTATGTTCATGTATGCTTGTGTGCATGTAATTGCGTGGATTGCCCGCTGGGGCAATGTTGTCATTTTTCTTCCCCATCAACCCTTCCACTATCATTTTATATTTTTATATTAGAAATTGTTTTGGCTTACATGACTTACAAGGGTAGGTAAGTGTGGACAATGGGTGGTTTGAGTCGGTCCAACACAAGATGGTATCGTATATAGTGGTCACCTAAGCCCGAATCAGTTTATTTTTGGGCCTATTATTTCATCCCAAGCCTGGCCCTATGATAACTCTTAAATACGAAGAGCACCCAATTAAAATATTTTTGTGTTGTATGCCTAATCTTACTTGTGTATTTTTTAATTTTTATAATACATAGATAGTATCATAGATGGGTCTTGCAGGCTTGTGGACCAGTGTGCATCCATAGGGGTAGGCCACCTTTCATATTAAAAATCCCGTGCCCAATTCTAATAGAGGTGGGTTCAATCCAAGCTGTAAAATTACTTGGAGACATTAATGGTATATTATTTGGACCCTTTCTAGAGTCTTTCAAACTACAGTTTTTTTCTGTTTTTGATTGAGGTTGCATTTGGATTAAAAGGATTTGACACTGATGCTTGCTATTGAACGTGAGTATCTCGAATATGTATTTGATAGCATTGATACTAATTTTAACTTGAATTTGAGAGATAAAATATAATGAATTTGATGCCAACTCTCATTGATTGTTGTGGCTCTTTTTTGTGTGGAGTATATATCAATAGATAAACAAGAAAGCAACTGAGACTTTTTTTTTCTTTTTTTTTTTTTTCCTGCTTCGTTTGCAGGGTATAGGCCTTATGTGCCCCGAAGTGATTGTCACTAACTAGTTCCCATGTGGTTCAATAGTTTTCGGTTAACAATTTAAGCTAATTTAGGTGGCATTTGGTTTGTTTTTCTATTTTTGTTTTTTTATTTTCTGTATTGAGCTGATTTTCCATTTTGTATTTTTGAAAATAAGGAAAACAACTCAAAACGCATTTGGTCATTTATGCTTTCAATATTTATTTTAGAAAAAAGAAAATGGATTTACACATGAAATGAAAAATGATAAAAAATCGTTTTGAGTATTTTTAACCCAAAACAAGGAATATCTCAAAATAAGGAAAATAAAGCATTTTTTGTTGTTTTAGAATTTTTAAAACATAAAACATATAAAACAGAAAACATAAAAACAAATCAAATGCCACTTTAATTGTTGAGATCATGAGTTTGAGCTTCTGCATGCTAGGACTGTTTGTCCCTGTATAATCAGATTCATGAGGTGGCAGAGGTAGCATGAACACAAATTGAAGAAAGATAGGTTCAAGGGTTTGGCCACATACAATGGAGACAGGTTGATGCATCAATTATCAGCGATAGCATCCAAATCTGGCTGTTTAATGCAATGGGTAGACAAAAACTAATATTGGAAAGATAATAAAGAATAACACGATTCAATGTGGTTTAACGGACAAAAGGGCTCTTAACTGAGTGGGATGAAATTTTTTTTTTTTTGTAGAGGACCCCATCTAATCTGGAATTAGCTATAAGTTGAGTTGACTAGAGTGGATTTGTCCCTTAACAATTTACCAAAAAAATAAAAAGGTGAATGTCACTATGAAAATTCAAGATATAGAGAAATTTTGTACAAAAGCTTAATTTGAAATGAAGTGGCAGTGGCACCTTCGTTTAGCACTGGAAAAAGGAGCAACTAATGTGGTATTATTTGTTAACTGATGACCTGCCTATTTTTCATAAATGGAGAGACACTGGGGATTTTTGTAGATAATAATTTTTCATTAAGTTTGACTTATGCAGCGATTATTTTAATAGGTGATTCAATTCCAATTTATAACAATTACAAAGGCCCCATAAAATAGCAGTAAGTGTCTTAAAGTCTTTAGTCATTATTGAATTAAGACTTCCTAATTGTCTACAAGTTGAAATTTTAGGTTTGCCTCGTGGTGGCTACAGACTTAACAAATATAAAAATTCATTAGAAAGTTCATTTATACATATTCTCAAACTTTTAGATGTTTTCAAGTGGCATTACTTGGAATATATATGCTTCAACTTCAGAGAAACTTCTAACTATATTTGCTGCCGAAGACTTCATTCTTTTAGGCTATTATGCCTCCTGAATCTAGTTGTTGTATAGCGCTTTCTGATGGCATGCAGATTTTTTCGAATTTCAGCTTTAGTTTGTCAGCATTCATTTTAAAATGTGCAATTCTCAAATTTCTTATTTTCATTATGAAGTCATCCTCCTACATACGAGTTTCAGCTGGCTACCACATTAAGCCCATTGACCTTGAGATCATATTTACAGGGAGCCTAGACTGCAATGCCATGTTCTCTGTAGCTTTTTATCAGACAGTGCTGTACTTTTGTAGCCAATTGAAAGAACCGTTCCCCTTTGAAACTTAATATCTAGCTGTGATGAATTGCATCTCATAATACTTACTATTGTTTTCACTTGTTTCAGGAATTACTGGCTAGGAGGATACCTGATATCAGTATGTTTTTAAGAGGTGAAAGGGACTTGGTGCAGCTTGTGAACTGTGAATTTGGTAAACCTCATCGTGAATATAAATCGGTTAAAAAGTTGAAAGGAAATTCGTTATCTTATCCAGAGCTAACTGGAGTGCCTTTTCTGAAATTTTAGTAAGTTACAAGAGATTTTAAGGTTTGGGTTTTGAGTTTACGATTTTAGGTTTTCATTTTGCATTCGAGTGAGATGTAAAATCAGATTGCGGCATATAGTCAGAAGTGTATCATGCATCTCGGGTATGGTGGCGATGCATAAAAACGATAGTCTATGTTTTTGGATTAATTTCGAGATTTCTATTTCCTGCCGAATGTTCTCTGCAAAGTTGCAGGTGCTTCGTTTAAACCTCGTTTTTTGTTCCGTCGCTGGACTTTTTTTTTTCTTTCTCGGGATTGTACCGGAGCATGTTGTGATTACTAGTGTGAAACGTTTGAGGATTCCCATCTAGGGCCCCCATGAATAAGTCGCGAAATTCTAGTTCTTTTTCTATCAAAACCTTTCTTTGCTGCAAGTTTGGAATGTGTGAAACATTCTGTTTAACAAATATGTGACATTGTTGCTTTCCCTTTGTTGTAAAGTCCAACTCAACCTAAATATTTTGTCTGGTATGACTTTGTTCTTTGTTCTCACCAAAGTCTGAGAACACTGGCAAATTTACAGGACAGAGTTTCCTCGGTTGAATCATTGTACAGGTTAAAGCTGTTGTGAAGAGATTGCATGGACTTCATCCTGGTCTCACCACTTCAAACTGCATCCACTAGTCCTCTTTTTTTTTTTTATGTGATGGATATCATCTATTGGTCTCTCTGCTTATTATATTGTCACCCTGATTGTCATCGGTGGTGCATCATCATAATCTGCATCTTGAATTTATTCCGGGTGTCGATCTGAGTGATTCTGTATAAGTCTACTTATAAATTTCTTTTTTTAGAAAATTTCACTTTGCCTATGAGCTTTACGCATAATTCTACTTCGAGATTTGAGTATTTTTTTTTGTAACAATTAAGTGAATTTTTCATTAGTTGCTATGTCCATATTCAACAACTTCTTTGTCCACGTACTACTAGCGTTTAGCTGTTTAGTTGGCATAAATTTTAGGGGAAAAAAGTCACTTAGAGGGACATTGCAACTAATGGAAATCTCAAACCCTTAGTTGTTATTCCTGAAAGGAGATTTCAGGTAAAGCTCAAGAGCAAAGTGAAATATAGCATTTTTTTCCCCCCTCTCAGAAAGTATGAAGTTTTGAAATTTCAGGCGGGTTAATGACGTACATAATTAAGGAGTTGTTTGGTTGGAAAAAAAGTTGGTCAAAAAGTATAGTAAAAGTACAAAGATTTGATGTAAAAGTGATATATGACAAATTTTGATTGGAAAAAAATACGAACTTTTTGTAACTTTTGGTTTTTAATTTTCTACCAAACAGCCCCTAAGTCATTTACTGTACCAGTACTGTATTAAATCATTTTCAATATTAGTTGTGGAGAAAAAATAGAAATTTGCATTTATAGTTAGCATAAATTGTTTCGGCATTCCCTCCCCTGATTAGAAATTTCTTTACACCTTCCCTATCCATCTATCTCCTAAGCTGAGAGTAATGCATTCGCTTTCTTGTTTAGTCTAGTCGTTTCTGTTTGGCAAATACAAACACATGCTCGTATATCAGTTGTGATTTTGGGTCATTGATGTTTTTGACTACCATTTCAGAGGAATTATCCCCATCCACAGTAGCTTGTTAAATTCTTAGAAGAAAACTATATTGCGATTTGGTTTTTGACACAGTAGAACAATGAGCTCTAGATGGGAAATTGAAGTTGAGAAATTTATGACATTCTTGTAGACTGAATTGTCAAGTAGAAATACTTTTTTCGTTCAACTTGGATATATATATATTATATTAAGTAACCCGTACCAGTGGTACGAAAGTCCAACCCTCCTCCCCTGAAATATGTCACATGGGACAACTATCCTATCACTTGAGCCAATTTGTAATATAGATTAAGAAAACTAAGGTAGCATTTGGTTTTTTTTATCGTTTTTATTTTTTATTTTCTATTTTGAGTTCTTTCATTTTATGTTTTTGAAAATTAGAAAAACAACTTAAGGACATTTCATTATTTATGTTTTCAAAATTTATTTTAGAAAATAAACAATAGATTTACACATAAAATGAAGAATAATAAAAAATCGTTTTAAACGTTTTTAATTCAATCAAAACAAGAAAAATCTTAAAATAAGGAAAATAGGATATTTTTTTTTATTGTTTTATGTTTTTTAAAACATAAAACACATAAAAACAGAAATGCAGAACGGAAAAATAAATCAAATGTCAACTAAAATTTTCGAATAGGGGAATGCTGACCAAATTATTAACGAACTTGGTCTCATCTTTCATTTTACAATTACGGGTATCATTATAGCAGATAGTGTATCTCACACCTTTTCAAATTGTTCTTTGACCAAAATCATTCCACGCATTGGCAATAAGCAAGCTCTGGTGATCTCAAAGACTGCAATGATCCAAAGAAAACTCAAATTTGTGATTATGCAGACTATAATGATTCCTACATGCCCTTGTCTAAGGGATGCCACTAATCACGGGCTCTCTCTCTCTCTCTCTCTCTCTCCCTCTCTCTCTCTCTCTCTATCTCTCTCTCTCTCTCACACAGAGCCATTAGATCAATGGGGGACTGGCTCAGGACCTCACTTTTGGAGCCCCACTTTCCTGCCGGAAGGGGAACCAGTCAAAGTATGTAGTTCCTTTGGAGTAGAAGAGAAACCAAAGCCACCCCTATTAGAATTTAACTTATAAACATCATAAGAGCTACCCTAAAAGAGGGACCATTTTCGCCTCCAATACCCATTTTCCCTTCTCTCTACTTTAATCATTCTTTGATCTTTCCGGCGAGAAATGGAGCAGCAGTTAACTAAAATGGGTGGAGAAGAAACTGGAACGAGTCAAAGAGTCTCAAAAGTTGAGAGTTAAAGATGGAATGGAACTTGCCTTTCTACCTTTCGGTTTCTCTGCCAAGTTGGAAGGGGAAAAGTGATCATCATTCTTCTCAGACTTGCCTTTTTTACAGGCTGTAAATTTTTGAGGCACCCACTTTGTAAGCACATACAATCGATGGGAAAGACTAATGGTAATGGGTTGAGAGCAATAACTCCCGACAATCTCTGCATTTTGACATCCCACTTCTGGTATTGTCCTGCAGTAGTTTCCATTACACTTTAGAAAAGGAAGCCAATTTTCACTCGATAGAAAATTTTTTGCTAGCTTGGAAGAAAATATTACCCTGTCAAAATCATGCACTACCCTGGACAGGATTAGCCAAATTTCAATAGCAAAATACATGTCTGCATAAAGCAGTAGGTTGATCTAATGACCATTAGTGATGCCCTAAGGAATTAAATAGTTGATATTAATAATGTTAGGGAAAATTCTAAACAAAAAATAAACTTATCCACAGTACAACTTTCACTTTAATGAACTGAAAATTTAAAATTCCATACTTGATATGCAAGTGGGAGCAATTAAGTTCTGCATACAAAGGGTTTTTGAACTAAGGCAACTAAAGTGCAATAAAAACACTCAAAAGATATTAAAAGTTTTTAAAAATTTTTATTTGTTTAATTAAACACATAAAAGTTACACTTAGTAACTTTTGTCAAAAAATCGCCAAAAGTTATTAAAAATTAGTTTCCAAACATACCCTTAATCATTCAAAATAGAATTTTCAATCCAAAATTTCTTCGTTGATGTCAATCAATACAATAATAGTTAATTTGTAGCTAATTGAAGATGGGATTATTGAGTTATTTAGCTTCACAAACTAAAACATCTCGCCATAATCACAACACTTCATTGCTTGGATTTGAAGACACCCCATAAAGTCAAAAAGCTACTCCAGTGTGCTAGTAAGGAATCTATGTTACTATATATGTACTACCCTGTTTGGAAGGAAGGATAGAAGATTGAGAGACAAGCTTCAAACTGATACCAAGAAACGAAAGGCATAGGGCCCATTCTCAGTGTCTTTTCTGTGTTGCTACAGCACTTAAGGGGAAAGAACTTGCCAGACAGATTGCTTGCATTGATAGGAATTTAGGGACGATAATGGGACAAGTTTGGCCAAACTTTATTCTAATCCTAATAAAAAGTACTCTTCCATATTTGTGATGAATTGAAATCCTCCATCTCATATCCGTCCACTTAATTAAGCAGGTTGAACCTGCTTAGATCTTAGAAGAACAAATAATTTTATTAAAAAAACGAAATGATACAATTTATAAATATAAAACACAATATAAAAACATATTAATTGTATTTGTATATTATTCTTTACTAATCAGTATTGTTTGTGTACTGTTGTAACATAAAACAAATATTTAAGATGTTTTATTATGTAACCAAGGTGGGTTCGATTTGAATTGACTAAAACCCTAATGTGTCTCGTATTTGAATTAGGTTTTTATTATTGTGTTTTGAGTTTTGTTTTCGAAAACTTATACCTTCCTTTATTAGAGTCGGGTTGAATTGCTCCATCCTTGAAATTTCGTTCAAATAGGACGAGTTGCAAGAGATCCAATCTATTTATTTATTTATTTATTTTTATGGAAAATTAAGGTTGGCAACAAGTTGAGCTTTATTAAACTGCTTGGTTTAAGCTTGGTTCATAGCCTTAACAAAATTAAATCGAGCTCGATTTGCAACCCTTTTAGAATCTAGCTCAAGTTATACAAAAATTTGACTTGAAAATTCACAAACGGCTCGATAAAATAATATATTTGTAATAACTATTATGTAGTATTTTTTATTATATTTTAATTTAAAATGTCACTTTATTTTAATTGAGTTATTTGTAAGTCTTATCGAGTAGAACTCTTAACCGATACGAAAACTCTAGCTCGAAAGTTGTATAAACCAAAACTCATCTGCACTCTAATCCACCTCTAATTAGAACCCAAGCCCAAGCCGATAGAAATAAGCAACCGGGAGCAGCCCGTGCTGAAGTGTGTGCACTTTTAAGTCAATCCCCCCTGCTTACCCGAGTTGATCCTTCTTCCCAGTTGTACTGTCTAACAGTCGTCCACAAGTCCTTCAAACCAACGAGATCTGATCGAGAAATAGAAATTTCCAACTAGATTTTGCATAACTCAGCCAAACCAACTCCTCAACTATCATCAGTAAGTGATTCTAGAGCAACAAAAATGAGCTCGTAAAGGAAATCTTCAAGCAATCTTACTAGCTACGGTAAGAACGATTCGTGCGGAGTTTGACCTCTCTTTGATACAAGATCTTAGCTGAAAGGAAGAGGAGCAAGGATGCTACAACAATGGTGGAAATGATCCTCTCGTACAAAGTCGAAAGGGAATGAAAGAAGGTCAAAGTTTCCCAACAAGCTTTGCACAGTTCGTTAATGGAAAATGCATCAAGGGTAAGCAACTTTTTGATCCATATATCTGCTTTAAGCAAATTATGAACTCACAACATCAACACGGACACTAGTTTGCAGGCAAAGCACACTTTCACAAACCTACCCTACCTTAAAAAAAAAAAAAAATGGTGTTTTGAATTGTGTTTTAACATGTGTAGGCAAGAATGGAGTAAGCCATCTATAATCTCAAACTTTCAAACATGTAGGCTGATAAGGTACAACAGAGAACTCCAGGGAGATACAAAATTAACTCATAAACATCTTTTTATTAGAATTGTCTTTGGATCAAAGATTTTTCAAGATAAAAAAAAATTGATATTCAAAATTACTTCTCATATTTTATTGTGATTGAAAATAAAAGAAAAAAAAATTAGATAAAAAAACTAATTAATTGATGAACATCTTTTATGTTACTATATTTTTAAATTCATTTAAATAAGAACAATTATTTAGGATTTTATGTTTTCATCTTCTTCTTCCTTTTTTTTTTTT
>QLOD02000030.1:21317407-21330932 GCA_003260245.2 Sideroxylon spinosum
ATTGAAAGATAATTTTTTTATTCTTTAAAAATGTAAAATTACTTACAAAGTTATTGTATTCAATAAACTTTTTTAATTCTCATTCTTGATTTAATCGTCTCACATTTGAAGAATATGAGTACTTGATTACCAGATGGGTATCCTATTATCTGATGAGTTAGGGGATGATAGCTAGTAAAAAATACCCGTTGGATACCTGCTTAGTCTGGGTACTTTTTTTTTTTACCCGACTGTTTCAGGAATGGTAAAGGCAATATCCGACCTCGATCCGATCTGTTGCCATTAAGGATAACAATTTTGACCCGTCCCAATGGATACTGGTCTGAACCCGTTTCGATAAGTGTGATTATTTTTAAATTTTATGGGTAATAGAGAGTGTTAGGGAATTATAGAAACTATAAAAAAAGAAATGCACATGACCCAGAAAATCTGGGTGGTGCACAACACTTGGATGAAATTTGTTTAATTTATTTACAACTACTTCAACTACTTTGTCGGTAAACTTGCCTACTGCCTGCCGTTTTGTCCAAAAATTAAATAGACATTAAATAAATTAAGATAATTCTATATTATTAAAAAAAAATGACATCTATCAAACAAACAATGGTTGTGGAGCTAATAAAATGAAAAATAACTCATTACTTTTTCAACTCATATAAATTATCCGATTTTTAATTTTCTTTTAGTAATTTTTAGGCATGTTATTCATTTTCAAAAAAATATAAGAAAAAAGGTTAAAAATAAAAAACTTAAGTTAAAAACTTGGTTCCTTTTTTTTTAATTATTTTAAAAAAAGTGTGAATAATATGCCTGAAAACTATTAAAAAAAGCAAATCAAATTTTGGTTAATGTTGTATCATAAAGGTGTCTAGAGATATGGTTCAAGAAGCGAATATATTAGCTAAAAGTGTATATTGGATAACGGTTGATTTTTATAGTATTTTAATAGTTGTTTTATTTCTCAAAATTTGGTTAAAAACCCATATAAAGCGAAAAAGTAGTTGAAAGAATAAACTAAATCTTTTTTATTTATTACCAAACTATGCCTAGAGATGATATGAGATAAGATAAAGCCCCCCAGCCCCCCCACCCAAAACAAAAAATTTCTGTTTAATATAAAATTAGAGAAAAATTAATCGCTAACCAAAACGAAAATATAGAGCAAAGTAGCCTCAACATTTTTGTTTTGAAAATCTTGCCTACCACTTTTACAAAGCCAGCATGGACACGAGGAATTGTATTACTTACAGTGTTAGTGTTTGAACCTATTATCCTACCTATTATATATATATTTATCACAAAAATTAATTCTCTGTAATCAACTAATTCAACTCAACTTATCTTTCCTAACTAATGAGGTTAGTATATAATCAACTAATTAAATTTACGTAAAATTTGAAATATCTGACTGAAAATTTATAGTTTCTCAAAATTGACTTATTTTTAATTACCATGTTGCTAACTGCAGGAAGTAACTGCAGAGTGCCGAGGATACTAGAATAATCCGGCAAGTGACGATTGTGAAAACAAGCTTGCAAAAGTTGACAAAGTAACACAGTTTTGTACATTTATACAAGGCTTCCAGAATGCATTAATTTGCCTTCGAAAAAAAAAATTAGCTTACTTTTGTATTGTCTAAGTGCAGAATATTGCGCATCTAAACATATGTTACGTTCTAGAACCATGCCATCATGACACAAATTTAAGTTCTGCCAGTCTTTTACTCAGCGGATTACATTCTAGAACCATGCCATCATGACACAAATTTAAGTTCTGCCGGTCTTTTACTCAGCGGATTTCTAGTAGCTTTGGTTTGTTCAAAAAGGAACATTCAAATTATTGGTATAAAAAATATAAAAGAAAGGTGGCTTGATCCCGGAACATACCTCTCAATTGAGGATGTGCTTGGTGGTAGCTCTCCCGTGTGGAGGTAACACTGAGAGTGGGCCTCATTGTTTTAACTGTTCATATTTACTCAACCCTAATAATAAATGTTATCTGGTAATAAATTTAGTTCATTTATTACTATATACTTATATCTAGTTAATCCTTAACCTTACAAGTAGCAGACAGATGGGGCATTTGAATAACCCCCAAAGGTCCCATCTCACATGTTTCCTTGACCTACCTCACGTGCATTCAATGCTCGCAATGGGTATTCAATATGCTATATGATGGGTATTTATTATAAAGCATACCATCACACTAAGATGACTTCTTTAGGAGAAAAGTAATGATGATTTTTCTAGTTATTATTACATTTATTTATTCTCATTACCATACTATAAGTAAGACACTTAGCATCAATATTGAGGTACTTTCACTATTGTCCACGAAGTGCTGTCAAATTTTTTTTTCTCTCAGGCTTCTTTTATCTTTACCATCGGAGGAATTGTGATTGGAGACCATTCTCGATCCTTTTTTCATACTTCTTTTTCACTAGTAGGCTTGAGCAAATTCTTTTCAGAGGATGTGGCGAACATACTTACTGATATTTTTTATTGCCGAATATTTGGCGCCTACCGTAGGGTATATTTTCTTGGTTCCCTAGCATTCTTTGTTTTAAAAAATTTCCTAGTTCTTTAAGAAACTCAAACAAAAATGGCTACTGATAAAGATAAGACTCCTCTACTTTCTTCTTAGTCAGAAGATGAAGTAGGAGCGTAGAGGTAGAAAGATGGGGCATTGACAATGCACACTCTTGGATAAGTAAGCAGCAAACATCACTATGTTGATGATCCAGAAGTAGCTAGGTGATTGTGTGATTTGAAGGTTGAGATTGTAGCAAAACAAGCAAAGTTGGGGGAAATTCTTCTCAAAATGAGTGAGGAAAAGGGAAAACTAAAAGAACATGCTCATTTTGAACCTAAAGAGCAAAGATCTAGCTCAGATGACAACTACGATGCTTTGTAGGATGACTTGCTCAGACGGGAGGGTTGAGGAAGAGAAGATATGCATGAAGATGGGAAATCTGGAGCTAAACATAATATTGGCTCCATCAATGAAGCTATTCTACTAAGACACACCTAGTGCAACCTCAGTGCATTGACCTTCCCTAACTACAAAGAGAAAAGTCCTCAAAGTCTCAGAGAAGGGAAGAAATACCACGAAAGAAGCTTCCTAGTTAGAGGAGGCACAATGATAAAATGGTGAACTCATTAAGTGATGACGTGATTCTCACGAAAACAAGGAGGTTCAATAAGTCAAGGGAACTCAAAAGGCTACAATATAATGAGTGAGAAAGTTTAAATCAAACCACTCGAATGATGGTGGGAAGAGTGCTTGGGAGAATTTCTACCTCACCATTTACAGCAGATATTTGTAAGGTAGAGGCCCCCAAGAAGTTCCAGACTCCTCGGTTTATAGTTTATGACGGTAAATCGGATCTTCTAGCCTATTACCGCCACTACATGTAGGTGACGACCCGATGAAGTTAGAATAACGAGCTTATGTGCAGGGTATTTCCATCGAGTTTGGATGACACAACACTCTAATGGTTACATAAGTTGCCTCTTGGGAGTATTAGATGCTGGAGTCAACTCGTAAAGGAGTTCATTACGTGATTTTTGGCTAATGCTAAACAATAAAAAACTGTCGACGTACTCTTCACCATGAAGAAAAAGAATAATAAGAGCCTGATAGACTATTCTAAGTGATATATGGAGCTCTATATTGAGGTTGAGGAATGTTCAGAGCAGTTGACGGTGACTTTATTCAAACTAGGGTTATAGAAAGAAGACAAAATTTGGCTTTCGTTGATAAAGAACCTAGCAATGAATATGTCTGACTTTACGTGTAGGATTGAAAATATGTAAAGGTGGAGGATGTGACAAAACCAAATGAGTAGAAAGAAGCAAAGTCCTTAGGATCTAAGAAGGGGAAAGGTAAAGGAAGAGGGCTAGGGTTTATTGAAGACAAGAGGTCAGTATTTAAGGCCATCAATACGGTTTTTAAGGAGCCAATCTTTAAGATTCTCCCTAAAATCCGTGACCAGCCTTATTTTCGATGGCCCAAGAAGTTACTTGACTACCCCGGTAAGGAGAACCTCAAGGATTTATGTTCTTATCACCAATATAAGGGGCATCGCATTGGATCATATCATTCTTTTCGATACTTTTGGAGGATTTGGTAAGAGATGAACATTTAAAAAAGCATATCCATATGACTAAAACAAAGAATATAGAAGATCCTTCTCGAGCACAACGGGAAGACCCGGGGATGAGAAGAGAAGATCAGAGGAGGAAGACTTTGTAGATGAGGCCCAGCCATCACCAAGGGCCCAAGCCAGAAGAGAAGTTCAATGGCTAATGGTCATTCATGTCATACACATGGACAATCGCCCCAGAGCATAGTCACTTACCCCTGAGTAGTTGAATAACATGTTGGTCAGGCTAAAGAAGTATTAAAAGATACTAGTTCCCCGCGCAAATGTTCACGAAGAGAATGTGCTCGGGATATCACGTTCCATGAATATTAAGGGACTGGGGGTGCAACAACCATATAATGACGTTATGGTAGTCACTCTAAAAATGGTTGAATCAGAAGTTAAGAGGATATTGGTAGATGCTAGGAGCTTAATTGAGGTCATGTTTCTTAGTCTATTTAATAAATTAGCTTAACTAAAGAGGATCCAGAGCCAGCTAAATGTCAATTGATAGGATTCAATTATGTCATAGTGTAGCCTTTGGGACAGTTATGATCCCCGTCCAAGCTAGTCCAATGGAGTCTGATGTGGAATTCATAGTAGTGGATGTGTCGTCTTCCTACAATGCTAATGTAGGGAGATCATGGATATATATGTTGAAAGCTATCCCCTCAACTTATCACCAATCAACTTATCATCAATTCCTTAAGTTTCCTTCAGGTGATGAAATGATTGAGATTAGAGAGAACCAAGACATATAAAAAAGGTACTTCACCGCTACCCTCAAATCCAAACCACTTCCTGAGCAAATCCAACCTATAGAGATGGCTAGAGACATGCCAAAGATAGATGATGTTGGTAGTGATCCTACGAAGAAAGATGTGGAAAGCCTAGAAAAGTTCTAGGTTGGTTCAACCCAGAACGATAAGTATTTTCTTATTGGATTAAATCTGGTAGTCGAGGAAACGTTAAAATTGACAAAAATGTTGCTAAAGAACATTGGTACCTTTGCCTGAACTCCACAAGAATTACTAAGTATTTCTCCTGAGATCATAAGCCATAAATTAAATATTAACCCATGTGTTAAACCTATAGTTCAGAGGGCAAGAAGATTTGCATTACAGCATATCGAGGTGGTTATCGAGGAGGTTGGCCAACTACTTAAGGTAGAAGCCATCAGGAAAGTTTCATACCATAAATGGTTGGCCAATACAATGATTGTTAAAAAAAATAATGGGAAAAAAGGGGTTTATTTTGGCTACATCAACTTCAATGAAGTATATCCAAAAGACCCATTCTTCTATCGAAGATTGACTAGCTGGTAGATTCCACATTGGGTAGCTCACGCATGTCTTTCTTGGATACAAATAAAGGGGTACCACCAAATTCCAATGCATGGCCTTAATGAGGAGAAGACTTCATTCATCACCCTAAGAGGGATCTACTGTTATAAGATTATACCATTTGGTCTGAAGAATGCTGGTGCCACTTATCCATAGTTGGTCACAAAGATGTTTAAGGACAAACTTGGCAAGATCATGAAGGTTTATATTAGTGACATGGTGGTTAAAAACAAAGAGTCCGAGACCCATGTTCAGCATTTGCAGTATGTTTTTTCTACACTTAATAAATATTAGTTGAAGCTCAATGTTGCTAAGTGTGTTTTTGGCGTGAGCTCTCGAAATTGTTTAAGGTACTTGGTCATCAAACAGGAGATAGAAGCTGATCCCAACCAGATTCGAGCCATCCAAGCAGTAGTTTCTCCCAGAGCAAAGAAAGAAGTTTAAAAACTTACAGGAATAGTGGCGACACTTAATCGATTCGTTAGCGAGCATTGGATAAGTGCTGACCAATCTTTAAGTTCTTGAAAGGGGTAAATAAGATGATCTAGGATAATGAAACAGACTAGGCATTGGAAAAATTAAAGGAATACCTAACTTCTGTCCCTATTCTTTCAACTTCGTAGCCTGGGGATATTTTGTAAATTTGTTTGGTAGTTTCTGGTTAGGCAGTCAGTGCTGTGCTGTTGAAAGAGGAGGAAGAAAGGTAGAAGCCCATCTATTATGCAGCAAGACATTACTGGGGGTTGAGTCTGGATATCTTCCCATGGAAAAGTTTACTTTGGCTTTGGTAATGACATATGGGAAACTAGCTCACTGTTTCCACGCTCATACCATTCTGGTGGTCATAGATCAACCTATTGGTCATATCTTAAAGAAGGAAGATATTAATAGAAGGATTGTCAAATGGACAATCTCCCTAGGAGTTTTGGACATAAGATTTGTGCTGAAAATAATAATAAAGGCATAAGTCTTAGCCCATTTTGTAGCAAAATTTACTCCCCTAGTCCTCGAGCAGATACAAGAGGTGTGACAAATGGAGATCAATTCAGAAACTGTAATAAATAGAGAAGCAGTGGCACCTTTCTAGCAGATTAAAGTGGATGGATATTCATCCAAAAAGGGCACTGGGGTAGGTATAGTTTTGACAAACTCTAAAGGGGTGACTGTTGAGTATGCAATAAAGCTTGGCTTCCAAGCTACCAAGAATGAAACTGAATATGAGGCTCTCTTGGACAGAATTTTATGATAAAGACAGACTCTTAGGTAGTGGTCAACTAGCTAAAAGAAGAATATGCTGTAAGGAATAAAAGGACGATCAAGTACTTGAACTTTCAAACCAAAAGTTGAAAGGATTTAATGTTATTGGACTTGAGCTAATTGGAAGGGATCACAATATGCATGCTGATGCTTTGGCAACATTAGCTACGTCATTGAGGACTAAGCTAATAGATATAGTATACCTTGAGGTGCTAGAAAGGTCAAATGTGTCTAAGGTTGAAGATGTAAGTTGTATTTAACTGGGTCCATCCTGGATTGATCCAATCATTGTTTACCTGAAAAATGGAACCCTCCCAGAGGACAAGACGGAAGCAAGGAAACTCAGGATTAAAGCTATAAGATTCTGGTTGTCTCCTAGTCATAAGCTTTATAAGAAGTCATTCACAGGCCCTTATCTCATTTGTGTCCATCCAGATAAGCTACAGAATTTCCTTTATGAATTACATGAAAGAGTTTGTGGTGCACATATTGAGGGAAGGTCCTTGGCCTACAGAGCAATCACTTAAGGTTATTGGTGGCCAAAGATGGGGGGAGACACTCAAGCCTATGTGAGAAGACGTAAGAAATTCCAGAAATTTGCTCCAATCAACCACCAGCCTGCTCGGGAACTCAGTCCACTCACCAGTCCGTGGTGGTTTGCATAGTAGAGACTTGATATAGTAGGATCGTTGCTTATTGATACTGATACTGGAAATAGGAAGTGGTTGGTGATCGGAACGAATTATTTTGCCAAGTGGGTGGAGGTAGAACCCTTAGCTCACATTAAGGATGCAGATACCAAATGTTTTGTATGGATGAATATTATTACAAGGTATGACATCCTTAAGAATATAGTTTGATAATGGTCTATTTAGGGAATATTATTCTAAGTATGCGATCAAGAATGTCTATTCAACGCTCGTATACCTCCAAAGCCACGGGTAAGTTAAAGCTTCTAATAGGATTGTTCTCAATGGAATCAAGAAGAAATTAGAAGCAGTCAAAAGAAAATGAGTGGATGAGCTCCCAACAGTAATGTGGACGTATAGAACAATCCCGAGGAGGTCAACTAGTGAGTCTCTATTCTCTATTGCTTATAGTATGGAAGCAGTATTCCATTGGAAGTAGGTCGGCCCACCATCTGAACCCAAGCCTTTGATCAAGGGGAGATTGATAAAGCAATGAAGATAAGTATTGACTTAATTGATGAAAAAAGAGAGTTAGCTATAATTAGACTCGTAAACTATTAGATGGAGGTAAGAAGAAAGGATAACAAGATGGTCAAGCCTAAGGAATTCAAGATCGGTGACTTTATGCTGAGAAAGTTAATGGGAGCCAGAAAAGATCCACCGGAAGGCAAGCTTTGGGGGTAACTAGGAAGGTCTATTCCGTATGAAAGAAGTGCTCAGGAATGGAGCTTATTGATTGGAAAACTTAGAAAGAATACTTGTTAAAAGGCCGTGGAACACAAGTCATTTTGAAGTTATTTTACATGTAAGTATTTACCTGTATTTCTATTTGTAATTGAAAGCCTCTCACAGATAAGCAATACGAGGAAGCAATTTTTGCGGCATGCACAAATTTCAAAGATCATTCCACTGGACTGCCCGGTGGTGACTTTAGTATCATCTCACTGGACTGTCCAGTGGTGATTCTAGCAAGGATTGTCTCACTGGTTCCCCAGTACAAACTCCAGCAAGGATTGTCTCATTAGATTCCCTAGTGCTGGCTCTAGTAAGGGTCGTCTCATTGGGTTCCCCAGCTGACTCTAGCAAGGGTGGTCTCATTGGTTCCCCAATGCTGATTCTATCAAGGGTCATCTCATTGGGTTCCCTAGTGTTGACTCTAACAAAGATCATCTCACTCGATTCTCCAATGCTGGCTCTAACAAGAATAGTCCCAATGGGTTATCCCACTGGTTGATTCAACAAAAAAAAAAATATCACTAGGCACACTAGTGATAAGCTAATCACATTTACAAATTGTGTTATTTTTAAAAAGTGAGCAATTTTAAGTTCTTACAAAAGGATTTTCAGCTTCCCGACCATACTAATTGTGGTCGAGAAGTCATTATGAGCTTTGATGAACACGTTTCATAATAAATTGTTTTATTGTATGACAATTAGATAATTGTACTTAATGAGTGGTTTACACATTGTCCCAATCACATGGATCGCGGTCGGTGATACTTAATTAGCAAGATACGAGCAAGTGTAAAGGTATATTAACAAGTTCTACCTTATATTGGTAGCTTGTCAAGGAACGCAAGATATGACAAAAGACCTAATTGTATTATTTAATGGTTGGAAACGCATTAAAGTAAGCACATTCGTAGATGAGTAGATGATCAAGAATTGTTTAACTGTTAACCATTTAATCAATTAATTATCTCCATTAATCTGCTTTTGTTTGCTTGTTGAGTCCACATGGATGCATTCATTTAGGATAATTGAGAAAATAGTCAAAGAAGTTAGTCAAAAGAAAAAGCTTCATACCTTAACACTAAGTTTTATAAAAAAGCCCATTACAAGTACATTTTGAAGGTGATCAAATTTTCTTAACACCAGAACATCATTAAAAGAGTAGGACAAAGGAAATCTAGTATGCACAAAGTCTCAAATAAACTTTTCATTGATGCTAAAAAATAAGATTACATAAGTAAGTAATATTTACATAAGAGGAAATCAAAGAAGCCTAAAATGTCAACTTTGGCTCTTATTATTTAGACGTTTCTTTACCCTGCTCGGTTGCAATAGATTTGGCAACCTCCATTATAAGTTCAACGGGGTTTTGAGCAGAAACATCCTCAAGGACCTCCCTTGGGGCTAAAGCTGAAGTTGAGGGAATGTCTTTATCTTTTTGTGTACTTTGATCTTTTTGTGTACTTTGAACTTCAACTCCGTCTTCTTCTAAGTATTTCCCCCCCACGACCTCAATGATTGGATTTCGGGGATCTCGGTCAAAATTGAACTTAGGGATAAGATTATCAGGATTAGGAAATAGAAATTCCTATATGTCTCGAAGGCAGAATCCACTAGTAACTTACGCAAAGCTGCCTCCCATCCATCTAGGAAATATTCGCTCCTTGCATCCTCCATTTGCTTTACAAAAGCATTGAATTGTGACTCGAACTTCTCAGTAGCTTTGTCTTCGGAAACTTTTAAAGCCTCGTCTTTTACGGAAGAGCATCAGATTTGACCTTAAGCTTAACCCTTAACTTTTTAGCCTTGCCTTTAGATAGGCTCGTTTTGAGTGAGAGTCTGCTAGTTCTTGAGCCATCTTCCCTTGTTCATCCTTAGAAAGGGATAGTTCAATCTTTGTTACAACAAGTAGATTTATCCTTTCCACCAACTTTTTGTCTCTTGTGGCCAAGAGCTTCTCTATTGTGGCCACCCTCCTTTCATTGGCCTCAGCCTTAAAGTGAGCAGTCTCGTCTTACTATTTTAATTCCTTTGCAGCCCTAAGTCACTACCCCAAATCCTTTTTTCTCATCCTTAAGATCTTTGATCTTTTCCTTTAGAGCCTTAATGTATGCATCGTCCATACCAGCCTTTTCGTTTAGACCTTTACTCCTAGTGATGAGCTCCATGGAGTACAAGGTTGACTGTAATGAAACGGAAGAACTAGTTAAAAAGCATTGAAGTTCAGAGATGAAGTGTGAGTGTAAAAGTTAAAGCAAGTAAAGCTTACTGTGACTTTGCTCTTTATCAACGTGGTTTAAAGATCTTCCATTCGATTCTTCCTTACATTTTGGACATCCCATGGAGGAAGGATACCTCTCAGATAGTACTCCGAATGGTTAAGGGCTGAATCTTGGATATTGAAAGGGCACCTAGATGGGAACTCGAGACTAGGGATCAGAATTTGGCGAAAGAATAAAGGAGAATCCTAGATTGGGTCCCTTAGAAAAATAGTTTCCGAAGGAACTTGTCTAGAACTTGGAACTTGTCTAGAACTCCCCTCACCCATGGAAGTGGTACTTGTTTACTGAGGAGGAGATGGTCGGGGAGCGTCAGGCACATCACTTAGAGCAGCTGGGGGCACCTTACTTGAAATTGAAGGATCTAAAACCAAGATGTCCAATTGTTGATCGACTTTTTGTTTCCTTTTCGCCTTGGGATCCTCCTTGGCTGCTCAGGTGAACTTTTTGGAGATGTCGGAAGGTTATTTTATGATGACCCCTTTCTTCTTTTTATTTTTCTTGATATTTTCCTCTTTTATTTGTCTCCTAAGCTTAGCCTTAATAGGAGAGAGTCTGATTTCTCCTTTTTCCTCCTCAGCTTCTAATAATTCACAAATATGAAGATTCACAACTATAAGGGGAAGGGCAATTGGAGCTAAAGGTCCTTATTCGACTAGGATGGCGACGTTTGGAGCTAGACGCCTAGGATGGCGACGTTTAGAGCTAGACGCCAAACAAGGTGATGAGTATGATAAAACTCTCATTTCTTCATTAGCGTCCAATTAAACCATTTGTGCAGAGTGCTGGTTGCTGTCCTAGTGTCAAAGCCTTTGTATGTTAAGATGAAAGTGCAGTAGATGGGTTGAAAATCGAACAGAATTGGCACCGACCTTGTGAAAGGGAATGTATCAGGCCTACCAAGGAATTGTAGCACTCATTTGATGTAAGGGAGGTCGGCTTGGCTTTCACAGGTCCAAGATTTCGTCTCACGTTCATTTGCGTACAAAGACAAAAGGAAATAAGCAATTTTTTATTCAAAAATTAAAGAAATAAGTATACTTGTAAAATACTAACGCTATCTAACCTGGCCTTATGGTTGGTGCAGTTATTGGAGGAAACGAATCTTCCTCGAGTCCATCATCCATTGACCCGAGATAACGCCCCAGTCGTCTTCAAGTCCCTTGTTATTGTCAAGGAGCATATGGACGAGGGATTTTTTAGGTCAAGACTTTAAATGCCACTTACTATCATTTTTCCTAATTTTTTGAAGGTTGTAATAGAAAAGTAGGTCTGAGACAAAAATATGAAACCCATGCTTATAGTTTTTCTCATTAACCCCGTTCACTATTTTATAAAATTTATGAGTGATGAATCTAGGGGAAAATTTGATTCTATGGAAACTTAGTGCATAAAAGGGAAGACTAGGAATCTAAGACCTTCCTTGGTTATAGCAGAAATGGGAAAGAGCTCTATCTCATGCTCCCTTTCGTGCCCAATTCTAATGTCAACAGTGGCAGGAATGTTGTATTTTTGTTTAACGGTCTCAATTCCTCCTTTGGTTCTCAATTCATTTGCTCGTCATCCTATTTTTGTCAAGTTAGATAGAAATAGAAGGAAGATAAAGTGAAGAGAAAGAAAATTTCTGGCACTCACCGGACGAAAACTCAAAAATCGGAAGAGAACTTGCAAGAGGAGGCTTAAGGCCACGAGACTGCAGAAATAAATTCAAGAAAAAAGAGTGTTGGAAGAGATTAACAATGGCAAGAAAAAAGCATATATATCTATTTATATATACGAAAGGTCAAAAAAGAAATCAAGTGGTAAAAAGGTATTAGGCACGGAATGACACTTCATAAACAAGATATCAAGAGGGGATATGAATAGGGGTTACCCATAAACGGCGCCGATCATATTTATTCTTTATTTTGCTCTGCTTGGGTAACAATATATCCTAACCAAAGTAGGGGCAAAATATTGGTACAAAAAATTTCAAGGACACGTGGCATGTCATCGAGCACACCTCTCAAGTGAGAATGTGCTCAGGGGTAACTCTCCCATACAGAGAAACACTCAAAGTGGGTCCTATTGCTTTAATTGTTCATATTTACTCAATCCTGACTATAAATGATGTTTGGTAATAAATCTAGTTCATTTATTACTATATAGTTATATTTAGTTAGCTGTTAACCTTACAAGTAGCAAATAGATAAGATATTTGGATAGCCCTCAAAGGTCCATCACACATATTTTCCTAACCAGCCTCACGCGCATTCAATGCTATGCAATGCGCATTCAATGCTATATGATGAGCATTTATTATAAAGCATACCATCACACTAAGATGACTTTTTTTAGTAGGAAAGCAATGATGATTTTTCTAGTTATTTTTACATTTATTTATTCCCATTGTCATACTATAAGTTGGAGACTTAGTATCAATATTGAGGGACATTCACTATTGTCCAAGGAGTGATGTCAATTTTTTTTTTTTTTTTTTTCTCTCAAGCTTCGTTAGGCTTTACTATCGGAGGGATTATGGTCGGGGACCTTCCTTAACCCTCTTTTCTGACTTCTTTTTCACTTGCAAGCTTGAGCAACTTCTTGTTAGTGGACGTGGTGAACACACTCGGTAATAATTTTTTATTACCGAACACCAATCATCAGCACTTATTAGCAAAAAGGAACATTTTTGCTGTGTTTACCTCATTGCAGTAGTTGATTATCGACATTAATTTCTTAAAGATTTAATCTATCTTCTGTCATCTTTGCGGAACATTTGTCCTCAACTTTCCCGTGCTTCTTTTGTTTTTCATATTAGGTTTTGAGAAACTACATATGTCAATCCTTCTTGAGTGCCATACGATACGTATAAGGCTCAAACTAAGTGATAAATTTTAATATAACACCATATTAGTGCCATACTCACCCTTGCTAATATTAAAATATAATCGATATTATGGATTCAATGAACATGTTTACACTGCTGAAGTGGCTAACTGGATTATTAAATTCAGATGGAAATGTCACAAACTAAATCATACTAACTTGAATCTAGGTAGTAAAGCATCTGCGAGAACTCACTGGTTGTTTTTGATTAGG
>QLOD02000030.1:21384100-21394518 GCA_003260245.2 Sideroxylon spinosum
AGAGAGAGAGAGAGAGAGAGAGAGAGAGAACCCATTTCTATTTCCCCATTTCCGTTGACCATCTTTATAGGTTGCTCTGATATTTGCCTCTTAGCATTATCGGTCTCAGGAGGAAGCTGAATTTTGCAGAAATTTGGTATGCTTTTTCTCTGTCTATGTTTGTTCACACGAGTTTTGGCTTTTGCAAGCTGAAAAACTATTGATAATTTGTGTACCTCTTCTGCATTTCGCTTCCTGTTTTTACAGGGAACTTAATTCTTTTGCTCTAAGAGCTTTTTCTGAATGGTTTAAGTACTTAAGTCTCCCTCGCTGCAGTAATTTCTTCTTTTTCTTTATCTTCTTCCCAAAAGTTCACTAACACAACACCTTAACAGTATTCAGACATTTATATACAGCATGTATGCTTGTGTATGTATTGACGTCTTATAATGCATGTAGAATATATGTGTTAGGCCTCACTAATTAGGAGAATTTTTCTATAGCATTACACTTTTGGTGGAATTTAGGCAGGTTGTCCCCTCCTTGAGTAGAGGCATTTCTTTTGCAAGTTTTGATTTTTTGTAGATTTGGATGGTTCAGTTGTGGAAGGGAGTTGTTTGCACATCTAATGTTTTACATGAATTTATTTGTTCATACATCAATTGGCTGGGTTACTAGGAGGTTAATTTCAGCTACTGCTTCAGCAATAGAGGAGCGAGTTTGGTGCCATATTAGAGAGGACTCAGATGAGACTGGATTTGCAGAGCTCAACTGTCCTTTCTTTGATTATTGAATTGTCTGCAAGGGTAATACTGAAAGACTGCTTCACTGGGTATCTGTTTTATTCACAACTGCTGATGAGCATTCCCTATCTTTTTAGATGGTCTTCCTCTCCGTTATGTGGTCTTTCAGATGAAATTGAATTTTTTTTTTCAGAAAATGGAAAATATTATCTGGGATTCTACAAGTTCAATGTCTTGTGGCTGGTTTTGGCATGTTTTTTTTTGAAATTTAAATTTAATTTATTCAACCTTCTTTTTCCTTACATGTTTACTTTTATTTTAATATACAATGACTACTTGTTTTCTTATTAAATTTTTCACATATATGATTTTGTCTTTCGAATACTACAAAGCATGATTCATGGCTTGCTGCTCATCAACTCAGAGAGTGACTGCATATGCATAATTGAACAGCTTGAGTTTTGATTACCTATTTACATAACTTCTAGCATTTATACTGTAAACTGCTTCACAACTGGCCAAGTTTTTTCAAATTTATAAGAATTTTGTGTATTTATCAGATATTCACAAGTGGATACTGCAAGTACCATTCATTTTTATAGTTCTTCCAGTGCAGTCTGTGTTTTTCAACTCAATGGCATCTTCTGATGAAGAGGGTGAAATCGTCCCAGATTGTGTCACAAATTACCATTTTGTTGATTACAAGGATGAACCCGTTTCACTTTCCATCTTGCCACTTCAGTGGAGTGAGGATGAGATCCCAAATGATTCAAGTACGCAAATATTCTTACGTGGAAGTATTGACAGTGGGCTCCAGCAAATCTACAAGAAGGTCATATCGTGGAAGTTTGAGCTTTCTTTTGTCCTGCCTGAAATTTATGTGCTTTCCAAAGACAAAGCCTGGATAAAGCTTCGAAAGCCTAGGAAGAGTTTTGAGGAAACAATTAAGCCAATCTTGATCACTGTTCACTGCCTCCACTTTGTGAAAAAGAATCCAGAGGCATCTGGAAACGCAATATGGAACCATCTGCGGAAAACTTTCAGGTTTGCATGAATATCTCATTTTTTTTTTTAATAAATACGTAATGTTTTTACAAAAAAAGGCATCAAGGGATGGCATCTAAGCACCAAAAGCTCCTAAGGTGTGGACATTTTATTATAATTATTATTATTCTAGTTTTTTTTCCGGTCTGCACAAGTTAAATCATCTGCTCACTGCGTAGCTTCTACGAGATTGAGCCTTCTAAGAGTGATCTTTTGAAACACATTCCATTAATTAATGAAGCTGCGGCAAGGGACAAAGTGATAACAAGATCTGAGGTTTGTGTTAATTTATCTTTATGATTATGGAAAAATAGGCTTTCTTTGATTCGATATTTTTCAAGAGATTGTCAAACAACTAGTTCAGTAAAAATTTTTTGTCTGATTTTCTTGATGCGATACATGAAGTTGCGATGCATAATTGTTTATCAAAAGAATTAGTTGGTTTCATGCAAGGTACATGCTATGTAAATACTGCAAGGAGTTTATGACACCAATATCTTCAGAACTTTACAAGTTTGGCAAATGTAACATTTTTAGAACTTATCCCTTTTTAATGGGTCCTGTATGTTCCATTCTCAATTTTAATTAACCTGATTCTCCTTCGAAATTTTTGGAACAAGTATGATTTACTGTCATAGACTTATAGCTGCACTATCTTGTTCTAATTAGAGTATTTTTAACTCCTCTTCCTTGAGGCATTCAATTGCTAAAAGTTTGTGACAATTAGCGTCTACTGTCTTTATAAGCATCCATGTAGATGAGTTGGTTTTGTGCTTCTTATATTTAATTGGCCATTTTGACAACTGATGCTTTCAACAGTATCTGGCTTCTCTTCTTCTGGAAATGCCTGGAAAAAGTAAAGATTTTCATGAGTTCAGCACTGACAGTGAAGCTTTTCCATAGCTGTATTATTTTTCCCTTTTGTTTGATGTTATAGACTTATAGTTTTCACCCTTTGTTTTAATGAAACTTGGTTTCTGCCGCAGGATTTTCGTACACTGAAGAAATTTAAGTTCATAGTTGATACAGCTGATGATGATGGTGGTAATAATGATGATTATGGCGGTGAATCTGATGAAAATGAACTATTTGATTCTGTCTGTGCACTTTGTGACAATGGTGGTGACCTTTTATGGTATGCACACAACTTTCTATTTTCTTCAATCTTTGTTTGCATGAGTGTTTGAGGACATAATAGGATTTGAATATCTCAACTTCTTAAAAAACAAATATGAAGGGCCAAAACATGATTTGAGAATCCCCAGTTATAAAGTTTTTGTTTGGTTGAAAACATAGTGTGCCGTGTTCAGCGGGGAGATTTGGAGATTTGGGGAATGTGATACATGAATGAAATCCCTTACAAATAGGTGTTAATTTTTACCATCTTACTGCTCAAAAAAAAAAAAAAAAAAATAATAATAATAATTCTCAAAGAATCAAAGAAGTTGAGATAGATCCCCCTCCTTTTTCTTTCACTCTTCCATGCACATATACAATGTTCACAAGTGCTGATGCAGATGGCTTGAAAGGGACTCCATTAATTTCTTTTCTTTGATTTTACCTTTTGATTGATTAGAATGATGTTTTCCATGGTTAAGGGCTTGGTGTGACTATAGAAGCTTTTTCTTTATCATATTATCTTATATATCAAAGCTTTCAAGATCCTAGCAATCAAATTTTATAAGGTCTTTTGGTTTGGTCAGATTGAGCATGGATGGATAATTTATAAGTTCCTTAATTTCACTCTTGGACATTGATGAGAAGTTTTGCCAGTTGCCAAAACTTGAGTATGCATGATAATCTTCAGATTTTAATTTTTGGCTGAATAATGGATAGTGCACTAATTTTTGAATTTTATTGTAGAATCAAGCAATAAGTTTTTCCTATATAATGATAATTAGTTTTCTGTGGTGAAGTTCTTTTTTGCATAAACTTCTCATAGGCTGTAGATTTGTTTGCTTTAAGCCTTCAACACATTTTCAAAGTTTCATTATGAAGCAATTCATCAAACTAATTGGTTTTATCTCTTGAACTTGGTCTTTAATTTTTTGTTAATCCAAATATCAGATCAAACTAATTTATTGTGGCTGTCAATATCTTATTTGTCTAATATCATGAGAAATCTATGTATCACCACAAATTGGAACTAACTGCAAAATTTTTAGAACAACTTGGGTTAAGCTAGAAGTCTCCTGGTTTCCAATACAGTGGAACTTTCCACCAAAAAGAAAGGGGGGGTGTTGATTTAGGTTTTAGGAAAGCTAGGCATCAAAAGGCCTCTTAATCAATCATTGGCTAATCAGAAGGATCACTAACAATTGGGACAATAGAAGTCCAGCACGTCTAGATGTCCTAGGGGTTTTTATATATTATTTGCAAAAGTATCTTTGGAAAGTGGTGGTTGAGCAAAAGCTTTGCATATGGCTATGGAAGGTTCCTTGGGTTAGGAGTGAGGACAATTTCTGGAGGAGCTCTTATATTTGCAACATTAGCTTTTGCATCAAGTCGAATGGCCTACATTGACTGGCAGGATTAGGGACTCGGCCATGGCCCATGGGTACTACTTCTACTTACAGAAATTAAAAGTCTAAGTTATCAGAGAAAGGAACAACTTTATTATTTATGTTATGCTCTTTCATGTGTGGCTAGGCTTTCTTGTTTTGAACAGGCCAAGTTTTGATTAGTAGGTTTGTAGTGAGATTTGAAACACTAGATCTTTGATTTGTTTGATATCCTGATTTGTTAACTGTGAACTGGTTTAAAGGCTAAAACCAAGAGAAGTGCAATTTTATTGTTATATTATTATTCTATACTCTCAACGTAATCTAGTGTAGTTTGATGTATAACAAATTAGGTTCTATTTATTTACTGGTTAGGGGGAGGAGGGGTTTGAATATGATTCATTAGGCTTTACAAAAATCTATATCAGTCATTAACTGATTGCCTTAGGATTTGGATCCATCAAATCAAGTTGGTGCCCCTTTTTTTTTGAATCTATTGCTAACCCATCAATCCTTGTCAAATTCTAAGAGTTGGTGACATTAGGGAATAAAAAATTGTTTATTTTTCATCAAAATAGTTGAAATCTTTCGTACTCAAATAGGTTGAAATGAAATATGAGATTTCAGATATGGTGTCTTGGTTGGTTCTAGATGGATGGAGAAAGCCCTTGAATGACTTCTGACATGCTTTTGAGGTCACTGGCTTCCTTTGTTTTAGCTATTGTGGATTCTAGGTGTTACTGATTATAAAATGTTTTTTATTCAGCCTGGCAAGAATGCTGCGGATTCTACATGGATTTGGTTCAGGGCCCTAATATTTTTGCACTTGATGTTTATTTTTTGCAGTTCTTTTTCTCATTCTTGATGGTTGTCTCGTTTGTTCTTGAATGTGTCTCATTTTCTGAATTGATTTTCTTTTGCTTGTATATTTCTTTCTTTTCATTACGTATTCAGCTTTAAATGGAAAACTCATTTCACGGTTTACATCTTTTGTTTTTCATCTTGTTTATTCGCTTTATTTATTTTTCCTGTTGTAATACAGTTGTGAAGGTAGTTGCACAAGATCTTTTCATGCAACTGTAGAGGCTGCAACTGACACCTCATGTGAATCTCTTGGATACACTGATGCTCAAGTTGAAGTAAGAAGCTGATTTTGTTGTATTCACTTTCCTAATTTTCTTCAAAGATTGTTTGTATATGACTTTTCAAGTGTTTACATGTTTAAAGGTTATCTGGATGCATGCAGGCAATTCAGAAATTCTTGTGCAAGAATTGTCAATATCAGCAGCACCAGTGTTTTGTTTGTGGCATATTGGGCTCTTCTGATAAATCTCGTGGTGCAGAGGTTTAACTCTTAACAACTCAAAACCAAACCATATATAATTATGTATTGAATTTTTCTCTTGTTGATATTTTAGTCTAATAATTATTTGGTGATGTATTAATCAATTATGAACACAATAATAAATTTCCTCATTGATATAAATATATTTATATTTAGAGAGAAGCTGTATTTATTTTCTATCTATTTTCTTTGAGCATTGGGGCTGAGCAATAAGCCTTCTTTCTTGAGTTTTAGGGAACCATAAAGTTAAATAGAAACAAGCGAAAGCACATCCTACCTAATTTGGTTGCATAAAACCTGAAAATTTATCCCTAAACCTATACAAAATTCTAAAGTTAAAATGCTAGTGAAAAATTGATATTAGCTAATCAAATAGTCATAATTACTCAATTATGCTCAAAGGCATTATGGGAATTAGTTTTTTCTTGGGTGTTCCTCAAAGACAATAAGCAAGTTTTTGAGTCTTGGTGGAGTGCAAAGATATAGAAACAAAAGAATAAATTGTGTAATATTATTCCTTTTTGTTTATCCTGGTATAGATCTTTCAAGACACCAATAGTTCAATGTATAGAATGAAAAGCATTTTTTTTTTCCATTTTATATAGGTGCTGCTGTACCGTCTTATATTATTTTATATATATATTTATTTTTTTTGGGGGGGGGGTGGTTGGGGTGTGGGGGTGGAGTAGAATGGATTTATTTGTTTTTTTTTTTTTTTGGATTTTGTTGAGCACTTGAATGTATAACCTTATGGGCTTTTTTTAGTTCCTTGTTTTTGTAGCATCTTCTAGATGCTTTTTCTACTTTAAACGAAATTAAGCATAAATAATTTTTCTATTTCCTTTTCTCAACATGATTATTATTTCCAAATACAGATGCTATTGAGAAATAGATGAATATATCAATATTCACACATTACCCTATATTTATCCATTAATTATAAATAGGCACTCAGTCTTTCCTTCACCTAATCATTTCACTAATCAATGATTAAAGAAAAAATTCTTTCAAGAATCCGATGGATCACAAATATCCAAAATAAAATTAATTTAAATATTATCTAAATAAATTCAACTAATTACATAATAAAAAACATAACCCATAAATGAAATAAATAATTAATAATCTAGGTTATAACAGATCACATCCAGCATCTCTGAAAAAAGTCCATCCATCCAGGCCTGGAACTCATTGTCATAGTGGTTATTTAATTCTGTTCGGATCATTTTTATTCCTTTGTTGGTACATGTTCTTATGAATATAAATTTTAAGTGATCTCCAGAAAGTGCATAAAAAAGTACATGCATCCTTACCAACTTAATTTGCATTTCCAGGTCTTCCGGTGTGTTTCTGCAACATGTGGCCATTTTTATCATCCAAAGTGTGTGGTGAAACTGCTTCACCCATGGGATGAACCTCAAGCAGCAGAAGTTCAGAAAAAAATTGCTGCAGGAGAATCGTTTACATGTCCTGCCCATAAATGTTGTATATGTAAGCAGGGGGAAGATAGACAGGTTTATGACTTCCAATTTGCAATTTGTAGGCGTTGTCCAAAGGCATACCACCGAAAATGCTTGCCTAGGTAGTATTTAATTATGCATATTGCTTACACGATTTTCCAATGGTGTCAATAAAGGTTTGAGTGTTAAATGGTGAAAGTTTAGAATTCCGACATTTTAGTTTCTTTTGCCAGGAATATTTTATTTGAAGGTAATCATGATAAAAATATCTACCAGAGGGCTTGGGATGGTCTTTTGCCAAATCGTATATTGATATATTGCACGTAGGTTCATTCTGAGTGAACTTATTCTTTTAAGTAAATTCTGTGTTGTTTATTGAATGCCATTTGAATTATCAATTCTGTATCCACCAGGGACCACGAGATCATTCCTGAACTTGCGACTCCAGAAAGAAATCATATTTTATTTCCTGGTGTTAATGGAGAGAAGAAGCGACAGAGATTAGAGTTGCTATCCGTCAAAAAGAAGTTGGTGGTTGAAAATAGAAATAGAAAAGTGGTGGCAGCAACGAGTGCAGTTTCTGGAAGTGTAACAGAAAGAAATGCTGTAAAGATGCAAAAAAGGGTTGAGGAGTATGCTGCTGCCATAGGTGGTGATTCTGTGAAAAATCTTGAGAAAGTATCTTCTTGTCCAGGCAGTAAGTCACAAGTCAATGATGTGACCATGAAGTCTTTGAGTGTGAACAGTATGTCTGCCCAAGCAAGGGTGTGCAATCCTTCCACAATCGACAAATGCAAGTCACCCATGAGAAATGATCATTCACTGCCAAGTATGAGGTCACATAGAGTAAAGCCTAAAAAGCAAGACTTTCCTAATGGGAAGACCACCAAGAAAGTAGCAGCTATGCCTCTGATGAAGAAAGCTGGCAATAGGCAGCCTTTGGTAAATGTAGAAATGGAAAAGGGGTAATGTTTTTGCCTCAGTCGTATGTTCTTACTTGCACCTTATTGGTTTGTCTTGGTACAAAATCTTGAATTGAAGTTTCAAAATGTAATTATTTTTCTTTGAGATTGTTTGTCAAGTTTGAATCTCATCTCTTACTTTGCAGAATAGTGGAGTTAATGAAACGTTCGACTTCTTCATTCAACACAGAAGAATTTATTAAGAAGCAGAAAATGTTATCTAGTAGTGCATACTCCGTGAGATCTATGGTGGACAAAACCATTACACTGGGAAAGGTGGAGGCTTCTGTGAAGGTATGTCTTTTTAATTCCATATATCATGTAGCTGCAACTATTATTTATTTGAAATATCAAGTATGTTTACCTTTATTATTATGATTATTATTATTGTTATTTTATTTAGCTATAATTTCAATGATTCTGAGCTATTTTTGCAGGCGGTTCGAGCAGCCTTAAAGAAGCTGGAAGAAGGGTGTACCATTGAGGATGCAAAAGCTGTTTGTGAACCAGAAGTTCTGAGCCAGATTTTGAGATGGAAGGTTCATGTTTGATTGACCATAAGTTCTACTTGTTAATATAGATTTCATTGAATGACATCAACTCACCCATCTTTCTTATTGTTGCTTTCTTTTGTTATCCATATATTGCTTGCCAGGGCTGTAGTGACTAATCTTTCATTGTTCTTCTTCAGCATAAGCAGTTTAGCTTCATTCTACTGCATCACATCTTGCAGAAAGTTTGGTTATATGGGGTTGGACAGTACTAGCTCTTCATTGAAAAAAAAAAAAAAAAAAGACCCAAACCTAATTGAAGTAATTCGGTTTGGTTCTTTATCAAACTTTGGTTCAGTTCATTTTTTTTTAAATGGGACTGAAAAATATTCGGATCATGTGGTTTAGAACCGAAAACCGAATGCTCACTCTTTCAAGAATAATTGGGAACAAATACAGTAAGAATGTATGAATCAGGACTTCTTGGAACCTGGAACCAGCATTTTGATACCATGTTGAGTCACCATCCTCAAAACTTGTATTGTTAGGAAATGGACTCAACAATGTATATCAAGCTAACAATAAACATGTTGTTGCAACCAATATGTTATTTTTAGTTTGTATGAGGTTGTATATTATGAAAAATGCACAAGATGTTAAAAATGAGTACACCTCAATTTTTTAGTTTTTTGATGAGAGTTTAGCATTTTTATACTTAATAAGTAATCCATCCAGCTGTCGCATTAAGCCCAACTAACTGAACTATCACACCAGTTTTTGTAGCTGATATAAAATAATTAAGTTACACCCTGCTAATAGCATAAGCATATAGATTTAGTTTGTTGTCAACAATTCAACAACAGCATGGGTGGAGTACCTTGAGATTGATTTGCCACTATTTTTAAAACACCCTTATCTAAGCCTTTGTGAATCTGCTTCTAATAGGCATATTTGTCACTAGGATTCCTATTAGTTGTGCTGTTAAAATGAAATGAGCAATCCATAAGAAAGATAGATAAATAAATACACTGATTATTTTGGTCACATTATGTAGAGCAACCTTGGGGTTTATCTTGCACCTTTTCTCCATGGCAAGCGCTACACATCTTTCGGCCGGCATTTTACAAAAGTGGACAAGCTTAAGGAGGTAAGATAATTGTTTTATGTTTTCTTAGAAGCAATTGTTGTTTATCATAGTATCTGTAGGCTGACCTCTGAAGCCTAATTTCCGATTGGGACACAGTGCTTTATTTCTTTTCCTTTTTCAATATATTTTGGATGTCTTTGAAACTTCTTTCTTCCAATGGCCAGCATATGGTATGATGGGAGAAGTCTCCGTCCTTTGCTTTCTAGTGCCAAGACATTATGAGATTAGGGACAAAAGGAATACCCAGATAAACTTAAAACAGACTACAAGGGCAAAGTTTAATTCATAAGTCAGTATGTTGATTTGGTGAATCTCATCTTGGAATCGTGGATGGAAGATAGAAAATTTTAATTACATTCCAATAGTTGCCTCCACAGAGCCACACATCTTTTGACTACTCACAACTTCTACTGGATTTAGTACCTCATAAATTATGGCTGCGGAAAAAATTGGACAGATTAGTATGCATAGACTTGACAATGGTCTGCAAGGATGTCAAAAGCGATATCTTACTCTGATTATTGGGTCATAAGATCCTAGCGAAAAGGTTAAGTTAGAAAAGCAACCTAACAAGTGGATTTGTAATTTAGGGTTCAACCTTAGTTGTAACTATCAAGTGAATGTATAATTTAGTTGATCTGCTTAGAGAATGTATTCTGAAAGTGACATAATTAGATCACTAATGAGAAAACCATAGCAGAGGACATTTGTCCAAGAAAACCATATCAGAGGACATTTGTCCAAGA
>QLOD02000030.1:21408102-21419368 GCA_003260245.2 Sideroxylon spinosum
GTTTTTTTAAGAAAAAAAAACTGTCATTGAAGAAAATAGAAAGACCAAAAAAAGAATCGAACTTTATTTCTAAAAAATAAAAAATAAAAAAAATAAAAAAAACAATGCGGGTTAAAAATCCCAAGCAAAATATACCCTTGATTTTTGAACGTTGGTGCAATTTTACTCGTTAGAAACCTTGCATCTATCCTTGTCTTTTCTGCTTCTTCCATTTTTTTATTTATTTATTGACCAGGTAATTGATAAAACAAAACAGCAACACAATACATTATTTCTCAAATTTTCATCCTCTCTTTATTGTACAGCGTAACTGTTGATAATTTGAGATTGCAGTCAATGAACTCAAAATAGACTAAAGTTATTTCCAAAGTAAAATAGGTATATTTAATGAAGCTGTCCTGTCACACGAACGCAAAAGACAATATATATTTATGTAACAATCAGAGAAAAAAATTTAATTACCTACATATATTTTCCTTTAGGGAAAAAATAATGTTGACTCTGTCAATTGAAGCGGTAAATTTATAATTCAGTCTCAAAAATAGTTCGGTTCAAAACTCAAACTCATCATGATAAAAAAAAAAAAAAAAAAAAAGATTCAACTTAAATAGTTAATTGAGAAATTGATGAATTTGTCATCGTTCTAATGACTAAATATAAACATTAACTGATAGACGGACTCAATTGCATCTTTATTAAAATTATAGAGATTTGATTATTATAATTAAAACTAAAATGACTAAAGTGACCAATTGTAAACTGTAGAGATAGTTTTTATATTTTACCCTTATGCATTGGTCAATGTCATAATATCGTCAAAACATTTTGTATTATTTATCATTTTATAACCATGTAAAAATATTTTTTTATATGATGATTTTAAAATTACAGATACTAATAATGGCACAAACCCATTCTAAAATATTACATGTTTAAAAAAATATAAGAGTTATATAGTGAAAACAAAATAAAACAAAACAACAACACTATATTATTTCTCAAATTTTCATTCTCTCTTTATTTTACAGCATAATGATTAATTTGAGATTGCGGTCAATGAACTCAAAATACACTAAAGTTATTTTCAAAGAAATAAGTATATTTAATGAAGCCGTCCTGTTACACTAACGCAAAAGACAATATATATTTATATAACAATCAGGGAAAAATATTAATTATTACATATATTTTCCTTTAGGGGAAAAATAATGTTTTAAAACTCGTATTTTGACTCTGTCAATTGAAGCGGCAAATTTATAATTCAGTTCAAAACTCAAACTTATCATGATAAAAAAATAAAAATAAATTAAGAAAAAGGTTCAACTTAAATAGTTAATTGGGAAATTAATAAATTTGTCATCATTCTAATGACTAAATATAAACAATAATTGATAGAAGAGCTCAATTGCATCTTTATTAAAACTGTAGAGATTTGATTGTTATAATTAAAACCAAGACTAATGTGACCAATTATAAATCATAGGGACAGTTTTTATACTTTACCCTTATGCATCAGTAAAAATAATAATATCGTCAAAAACATTTTTTAATATAATGATGTTAAAATTACATATACTAATAATGGCACAAACCCATTCTAAAATATAACATGTTTAAAAAAAATGTAATTTTTATACAGCAAAAACTCTAAAATAATAATAATTATATAGATATAATATATAATAATAAATTTTTCACATAGAGGATATTTTTAGAAATATGGAGTCTTCGAAAACACAAAAGTTAGGTAAGTAATATGTGCATTCATTGAATATATAGTGGCAAGCCTATAAACGAGAGCGCATTGAGAGGAGAAAATGGTCAAAAATATATGGTAGAATGATTTCTTCCATCATCAAGTTAAAGTATTTTGTGTAATCTGTCGAGGGGTGCATCTATCGGTTCAGATCAATCAGTTCAAGTTCATATTTAATTCCGAATTGAATAAATTTTTTGATTCTTAAAATTTATACTCGAAACCAGATCGATTTTAGATTAAAATCAAACCGTAAATATTGGATTGGTTCGGTTTGTATTTCGGTTCCAGCTAAATTTGGGTTGGATTAAGTCTATTTTCGGTTTGTGTTAAGTCGGATTGGATCGGTCCATTTTCAGTTCAGTTTGGATCCATTCATTACACAATTCTCATCTAAAAAAATATAAGGTGACAACGCAAATCACATAAAAAAATTAATTAATATTTATTTTTATTTTTTTTGGTTAGTATGATTAATATACCTTGCATTTAAAGCAGCATAGTACTTAAGACAATTTGGACCGCTTTAGTTAGGAATAATATATTTCTAGTACTCGCACATCGAAGTTGAAAATGTTCTGTTACCGATAGCATTTTGCAAAAAAAGGTTTGTCTAAGTGGTTCTCTTCGTAGAAATTTTCTTTAATGGATCAAGACTTAAAAGAATCAAATGTACATACCTTGACTCACAGGATCCATGATAATTGCTTGAGTGAAGAAAATTTTTACGGAACGAACTTGATTAAATCCACAAACAATGTTCTCATATACCCACGAACACCGATATTGATTTCTACATAGATTGATCACTCTGGCAAGAAAAGGCTCTGTATGTGTGTAGGAGAAGAGAGATGGGGTCTAAAACACACGTCGCTTGCCCTTTTATCCAGAGACTAATCCATTTGAAAAGTAACCGTTCTCTCCCATCAAGATAGCAGTTACAAAATAATGGGAATTATGGGTGACACGTACTGGAACATAGTGGAGTTACAAGTTACTAAATTACCCTTTAACCACCCATTGCCTTAAAACAAATCAGATTAACATTATCTAACTCCAAGACATTGTCAATTATGGTCCACATATGGTTTTACTTAACGAAAATCCTAACATTCTCCCACTTGGACCATATTGACAAGGGAAAGTCTTGTTTATAAAAGTGTATACATATATGTAGTAAACTAATAAAATAATAAGATACTTGGACTTGCCGAAATTCATCACGCGCTCTTTGTCAATATTAATCTGATGTATTCCTATCTTTATACTTGCTTATTTAAGAATGATGATACGAACCATGGCGGAAATACACTTATAGATTACACATAACCTTCCATGACCACAATATTACCACACTCTAATAAATAAGTCACAAATGGGTTAACTTTCCTTTATAATGAATTTAATGGTCATATTATCTGCTATCTGAATGTTGACATTAATGAATCACATTGATTAAGTAGAATATCAATAAGCATTATAAAGTGTCTCCAAATGTGCACAACTAGTATATCAGTAAGCATTACATTTCATTAGACTCATATGGTCTATATGATCCTTAAAGAATCTTGGAGCTATAGCTTTAGTCAAAGGATCTGCAACCATGAGCGCCGTGCTGATATACTCAACTGACATTTATGTTCATCACATTTTTCTTTTATGACGAGGTATTTCACATCCATATGCTTATTTCCATTTGACACATTGCCATTCGTAATTGCTAAGATGGCGACCATATTATCAGAAAACTTCTTTATGGGTCTACAAATGAAATCAACCACCCTTAATCCAATAATAAAATTTCTTAGCCAAACTGCCTGCGTGATGGTCTCATAACATGCTACTAATTCAGCTTCCATTGTAAAAGCTGCTATCAACTTTTGCTTTGCACTTTTCCAAGAAACTGCACCATTAGCTATCATAAAAATGTAACCCAATGTTGATTTTCTGCTATTTGGGCATCCTATAAAATCAGAATCTATATATCCAACCATTTTTAAAGCATCAGATCTCCGATATGTAAGCATGTGATCTTACGTTCCTTGGAGATATCTTAGTACCTTCTTTGCAGCTTTCTAGTGATCTAAACCTGGATCACTTTGGAATCTCCCTCGCACACCCATAACATATATAATGTCTGCCCTCGTGTAGATTTGGACATACATCAAAGTCCCAACTAAAGATGCATAAGGATATGCTTTCATTTGTTCCCTTTCAAGCTCATTTCTTAGAGACTGAGACTTACTTAGTCTGTCACCTTTAACAATAGGTATAGGACTACACTTACAGGTCTCCATACCTTATCTTTCTAGTATTTTCTTTACATAAGTCTGTTGAGATAGATAAAGTTCTCCTTTAGATCTATCCCGATGAACTTCTATCCCGATGACATATGCGACTTCGCCCATATCTTTCATGTCAAAATGACTAGAAAGAAATTTATTAGTCTCACAAAGCAATGTAAGTCACTACTAGCAAGCAAAATTTCATCTACATATAGGAAAAAAAGTTGAATCAACTCCCACTGACTTTAAGGTATATGCAACAATAACGTTTTCTATAAAACTATACAAAGAAATCATGTTGTTGAACTTTAGATACCATTGACGAGAGAACTATTTGAGCCCATATATAGATTTATTTAGCTTGCAAACCAGATGACTCTGTCCTTTAGAAAAAAAAAAACCTTTAGGTTGTTTCATATATACCTCTTCCTCCAAATCACCATTGAGAAACGCTGTTCTCACATCCATTTGGTGGAGCTCTAAGTTAAAATGAGCCACCAAAGCCATGATTATTCTCAAAGAGTCTTTTTTAGAGACAAGACAGAAAGTCTCATAATAATTAATACCTTCTTTTTGGGTAAATCCTTTAGCAACAGGTCTAGCTTTATGTCGTTCTATCTTTCCTTTAGAGTCTCCTTTAAACTTGTAGACCTATTTGCAACCAACAGTTGTAGCTCCAACAAGTAGTTCGACTAAACTCCAAACTTTGTTTTTACCCATTGACTCTAATTTTTCTTTCATGGCATCATACCATTTTGAAGAATTTTCACAATTCATGGCTTGCGTAAAAGTTATTAGACCATCACACTTTTCAATATCAAAGTTAGACTCTTGAAGGTACACAATGTAATCTAATGAGATTGAAGGTTTTCTAACCCTCGATGATCTTATTTAAGTTGCTTCTTGATCTACTGGAGGTGGAGCAACATTATCGGTGGGAACTGGATCATTTACAGGTGCTAGACTTGTAGCTGACTCATCCTTTGCCGAATCATTATGAATGATAGGCAAGGGAATCATTGGCAATTCACTTGGATGATCCTCACTAGATGGAGTTTTAATTTCCTCAAAAATCATCTTTTGTGGTTTTATACTCCCACTGATTTGGTCATTTTCAAGAAACTTTGCATTTCTTGTCTCTACAATTCGTAGAGAATTATTAGGACAATAAAATCAATACCCTTTAGACCTTTCTGGATAACCAATAAAATAACCGTTGATGGTTTTAGGGTCTAATTTTCTCTCTTGGGGATTGTACACTCTAGCCTTAACCTAACAACCCTAAATGTGTAAATGAACTAAACAAGGTTTCTATCTGTCTATAACTCAAATGGTGTTTTAGGGACAACTTTAGTGGGAACTCGATTTAGAATGTACACTGCGGTTTTTAAGCATCACCCCAAAAAGAGATTGAGAGAAAGAAGAAACTAATCATACTCTTAACCATGTCCATTAATCTTCGATTCCGTCTTTCTGCAACCTCATTTTGACTAGGATTACCCAGCATGGTATATTACACAATTATACCTTGTTCTTTAAGAAATCGAGCAAATGGACCTAAGTGTTGTTCTAACTCCGTGTATCTGCCATAATATTCACCTGCTCTATCTGACCTCACAATTTTGATCTTTTTCTCAAGTTGTAACTCTACTTCTGCTTTAAATTCCTTAAAAGCATTTAATGTTTGATCTTTATCAAACAGTAAGTAAAGTTACCCATATCGTGAGTAATCGTCAATAAAAGTGAATGTAATGAAATATTTATGGCCAGTAAAACAAGGAGTCTGAAAAGGCCCACATATATCTACATGTATGATATCCAATACACTTGAACTTCATATGACACTTTTCTTGAACTTGTTAGTTTGTTTTCCCTTAATACAAACCAAACAAGTATCAAAATCACCAAATTCAAGGGGTTGTAAGATTCCATCAGTTACCAAACACTTGATTCTTTTTATAGAAATGTGTCCTAATCTCTTGTGTCATTACATGAAAGAGTTTTCTTTTAATTTTTCCCTCTTTTGTCCACAAATTTCTTTATCATGCAGAGTTAAAAGAGAATATTCAAATAAATGATTAAGAGATAATTTAAATAAACCATCTACCAAACAACCACAATCAACAATAGTATCATCAAAAGATAGGTTAACAAACGAAGGTCCAAATGAAACATAATAACCATAACAACCAAGTCTAGAGACGGAAATAAGATTTCTAGAAATTCCAGGAACATAGAAGGTATCATGCAAGTGTAAGACATTTCCAATGTGAAGAACAAGTCCGAAAGTCCCAACTGCTTCCACACGTGAACACATCTTGTTTCCTATTATGATGCATCGTTCACTTTGCATTGGTGTCCTTTTGTTCAGCAATTCCTACATGGTTTTACAAACGTAGACAGTAGCACCAGAGTCAATCCACCATGTGTTATGAGGTACATTTACCAAATTTGATTCATAACACGCTAAAGATAATGGTTTACCTCTTTTCTCGAGCCATTTCTTAAACTTTATACAGTCTTTCTTTACATGTCCCTTCTTCTTACAAAAGAAACACTTGAAATCTTTATTGTTTGCTGATTTAACTAGCACCTTCATGTTCTTTTCTTAGGTAGGACACGATAGCTAGTATTGCCTGATTCTTTTTTGCCCTTGCCTTTATGAGGAGCAAAATGGACACTTCCCTGCCTCTCTTGCTCTAACTTCTGTTCCTCATTAACACACATCGCCAAGAGCTGATTCATAGACCATTTATCCTTATGTGTGTTATAAGAGATTTTAAAAGCTGCATACTCCGAAGGCAGAGTGTTAAAGACAAAGTGAACAAGAAATGTCTCAGACATTTCAACTTCTAGTGACTTCAGTTGGGGCAGTGATGTCACATAATTCCATAATGTGCTTGCATATGCCACTGTTACGATTATATTTCAGAGAGGAAAACCTTGATATGAGGATGTTGGCAAGTGCCTTATTAGAACTCACAAATTGTTCCTCAACTACGGTCATGAATTCCTTAGTAGTTTTGGAATCTGGAATGGAGCCCCTTATTTTTCTAGAGATATAACTTTGCATGAGCAAGAGGCTAAGGCGGTTAGACTGCTCCCATCTATCATACAACTTTTTTCTCCTCTGGCATACTTGATTCTGTGGGAATAGGTGGTATATCTTCACGAAGTGCCAGATCAATTTCCATACACCCCAAGGTAAAAGTAATTCTATCTTTCCACTTTGAAAAGTTTGAGCCATTAAGCAAAGGGATATGCGATGCAAATTGAGATGACATGGTTAAGCAAATAGCTGCAAAGTAAAATTTTACACTTATTATCAACATGCATGCTAAATCACCCTAAAACTTTATCTAAATTACTAACCCATATTAGTAAATTTAGTGAGTAAATGACATAAAACAAAGAATTCAATTTACTCATTCTTATAATGAAACTAATAAATCAAACACAACACAACGATGAATCCAAGGCCTTTGAGCAACAAGTATCACGTAATTAAATATTAATTTATTATTTCATCCCATCATCAACTTTGATGTAATAACTTCCCTTTAGGGTCAGATTACTACACATATGATAAAAGTGTTCATTACCATGTGAGTTAGTAAATATAAGACTTCTTGATGATTAAATTTATTTATTCTAAATTATGGGATGCTTTGGCCAGTCACCATAAAATAAATAAATAAATTTAATTGACTTTATGCTTACTTCCATAAGATGCTTTGGCTATCATTATGTACAATCACCCATAATCATGGCAATATGAACATGAATTAAATGCATGCTTTAACTACACATGTCTAAATATAACACATACTGTAAACATGTGAACTCAAATATATATCTAAAAAAAATACAATCCCAAGAAATGACCGCAAATTATATATATCGTTGTTCATCAAATTTGCCATCTCAAAATAGTGACTGATTCCAGCACTAATTAAACTGTGTGGATCATGGATGAACCATCATTATACAATAAACAAAACATATCCTCACATGGAAGTTTGCCCATTTAAATTTGAATGTCCCCAGTCAATCGTTATCAATGTAAAACAAATGGGGAAAATGAACTTCAAAAGAATCGTGAAACCAGTTGATTGAAGAAATGTTTATTGTCACTTGACTATGATTTTCAACGTGTACCTTATTAGATTTATTTATTTATTTAACAAAATAGATTTTTCATTTCGGAGTTCATATGCAATGCATATAAAATAATCTTATGGTAGACTTTCTTAATGGACAGAGAAATTTAAGTACGCGATTTGATAAACTCCATTGGTAAACATATACATTCTTGCATATATGAGGCACAGAATTTTCAACCATGCTCTGATACCAAATATAGAAATTTTCTTTAATGGATCAAAAATTTAAAGAATCAAATGTACTTACCTTGAGTGAAGAAAATTTTTGCGGAATGAAATACATTAAACCCACGAACAATGTTCTCATATACCCATGAACACCCATATTGATTTCTACATATATTGATCACTCTGGAAAGAAAAGGCTCTGTATGTGTGTAGGAGAAGAAAGATGGGGTCTAAAACACACGTCTCTTGCCCTTTTATCCAGAGACCAATCCATTTGAAAAGTAACCGTTCCCTGCCATCAAGATAACAATTACAAAGTTATAGGAATCATGGGTGATACTTGCTGGAACATGGTGAAGTTACAATTTACTAAATTACCCCTTAACCACCCATTGCCTCAAAACAAATCAGATTAACATCATCCAAGTCCAAGACCTTGTCATTTGTGGTCCACATATGGTCTTACTTAATGAAAATCCTAACACTCTTCTCTATTTACAAAAAAGATCACATAATGCAATCAAACTTCAATTTTCTCTTCTTTTTTTTTTCCTCATAGAAACAAGTAAATTGTAAGTCCTGTATCTTCTAAATGCTACACCTTGCCTTTTGCATTAGCTAACAAAAAAAAAAGTAAGAAACGTTATTTTATTTTATGCGTTATATAAAATTATATATTATATTTGTCCAGAATAGTTCAGGTTAATTCGGTTTAGTTCGGTTTCAATTTGAGTTGGGTTCGGGTTCAGGTTAAGAATATATTAACTCGAAAAATCAATTTATTAATTTTTTAACCTAGAACCGACTCAAAAATTGTATAAACTCGAATCAAAGTAATCAAATTGATTCAATTTTTGGGTTCTTCTGGTATTTTTTACACCCATAAATCTATCTAACTTTCACTTTGGGTTTCATGCGTCTTGCATATATAGAAATATAATATAATATTCTTTATCAGTTATTTTCTGATTCATCTGTTGAACTTGGATCCTATCTTATCTATTTCTAATTTAAGTCAGTTTATTCCATTTCAGTTTTCTTATGATCATTTACATGTTGAAATTTCTTTTCAATACATATATATATATATATAACCTAAGCTTACGTGGTATTTAGATTGTACCTTTTTTTGGTTTTTTATTTTTATTTTTTTTATTTTTTTATTTTGGGTTCATGTTTAGAATACTAAAACCGTATTTGGTTTAACATTTACTCTGATTTGACATTATCTATTCCCCATATTTTGACATTCTCTTTATTTTGGGTTAAAAATGTTTTTGGTTATTTTACATTTCATGTGTAAATCCATTTTCTATTTTCTAAAAAAAAGTTTTGAAACAACGAGTAATCAAATACGTTTTAAATTATTTTTCTTACTTTTAAAAATAAAAAATGAAAAAGAGTTCAAAATGGATATATATGGAGCAATCATAGATATCAACGTTGACTGTATTCATGTTTTCTCGGCCCTTACTGCTAAAGCAGCGCCATTAGAGTCGCATGTTTGACGGTAGAAACTTGGAGGTTTCATGAAACCATCTTTGAAAGTAATCTCCATATTTTGAGATTCTCTTTGTTTTGGATTATAAATATTTTTAGTCATTTTACATTTCATGTATAAACCCATTTTCTGTTTCCTAAAAGAAAATTTGAAACTACAAGTAATCAAATGAGTTTTGAGTTGTTTTTTTTCCCTGTATTTTTAAAAGTACAAAATGACAAAGAGTCCAAAATAGATATACCAGGAGCAATCATAGACATCAACTTTGACTGTATTTATGTTCTCTCGACCCTTACTGCTAAAGCAGGGCCATTAGAGTCGCATGTTTGATTACAGAAACTTGGAGGCTACATGAAACCATTTCTGAAAATGACTTCTCAATCATTATCACCTCTTTACAAACAAACTCCAGCAATGCCTCATGGGAGATTTCAACCATCCTCGATGACATTTTGAGTGGAAGTCTTCAAATCCTTGTTCTTTTCTTGGTGCAGAAGGCAAGTTAATGGTGCTGTCCATTTTCTTAGGACAAAGTGCATGAAAGACTCTTTTTCCCTTTGTGTTTCCTTTGTTAATCTCCCTCTTAAACTTCTTTGCATTGTTCAGATGGAGAGTTTTGTTACTGAACATTCAGTATTAATACATATTCTCTCATTTCCAAAAAATAAAAATAAAAAATGGACTTTATAATTTTGTTTTCTATCAACTCTTTGGGACTTTCTTGCAAACTATTCTTTATATACTTTCAACTCAAATACGAGACATTCATGTCCTAATAAGTATTTTGAGACTATTCAAACCTTGTTTTGATGGTGGAATTGTGAAATATTGAAATTAGAAACTCATAAATTTTGTGGTTTTCATCTAATTTTAGTTTGTAATATTTTCTTTATGATCATTGTTAGTGTTATTATTATTTCTAGCAAATAACTTGTATTGAGTTAGCATTATGTTGTTACTTGATCCAAAGTAAGTTTCAAGCAAAGAGAAGCATTGTTGCAAAGGGAAAGCTTATATTTTTTTGGGCCACACCCAAATGGAAAAGTATAACTACTACAAAAATTTATGCATTGCACAAGTTTGGTCCTTTGTAACATCCAATTTATAGATTCATGGTTATAAATATACTTTGTACCAAGCGGTCTGTAATTATACTAAATAAAATTTGGTATAAATCAATATGTGTTCTATATTGATAATTGTATCGGCCTATGCCAATATATATCGAAAAAATTTTACTACTGAAATCTTTTGGATTGTATCAAAATTTCTAAGATGATATTTGAAAATTCACACGTGTACTGTGCTAGATATCTCAAGCAATCAAGAATGTAAATAATTGAAAGCAGAAGGCAATATATGTGGCGAGAAAATCCACACAGGAAACTCCTCT
>QLOD02000030.1:21437088-21489614 GCA_003260245.2 Sideroxylon spinosum
ATATGAGACCCATGAGAACAATACAATGTTAATTTCATAGCAAACATTACTATAAGTTATGTGATATATTGTTGGTTATATGGTACTTTATATATTACTTAAATTTTATGGTAAAATCTTACTTACAATTAAAAGCTACATTAGCGTGATAGGTATATTAGTTCTAGTCGGTCTAACCTTGGGCGACTTGGTTTTGTGCATATAGATAGTATCAGATATGTCGTTAGAGCTGCGAGAACACTTGTTTCCACTTATTACGACAAACTGTACACAATAAGTATAAATATATATAAGGTATCTTGATGGTAACTTATATTCAACTTAAAAATTCTAAGGCAATCATAAGTTGATCATATTTTTAGTTTTTTTATTTATATTAACAATTTTTGGTTTTATATCTTGCTAATAACGATGGAGAACATTTTTGTCATATACAAATGCTATCTATAAAGGATAGTCTTGTAGCTAACAGCAATAAGAACATTTCATTGTGCTTTAAAAGTTAAAGATTTGAATGTTAGAATCAACATCTTTGATTTTAGGGAAAACCGATTATATTTGACTCTCTTAGATTATATGCATCGTGATTGAATGTGTATATTGGTATTAATGGTGAGGGGGAAATTATTTTATGCTCCTACGTTGTGTTTGATGGTGGGATAAGAAGAAAGGATTGGATATGCTAATCGTAGGGCTTACTTATGTTTGGTGTTTGGTTGCCTGGATGTTTCACCTGAAATAGATGATTAATATCCCAAAATGAGGATATGGCATCCCATGGAGGGATGGATATCCCTCATTACGAAATTTATTTCCTATTAAAACTCAAAAATTCAAAAGTATTTCTTATCAAATTTTATATCGAATTACATATCTTATCTTCATATGTCACCAACCAAATATTAAAAATAAGAATAATAATTTCGCTTGAAAAAAAATTAATTACATGTTCTTTTTAATCTCATACATTAATTACTTGATGATATTGGATATCCTTCATCATCATATCCCTTCAAGCAAATATAACCTTGAAGCATGTACTCCAAATTTATTGAAATTACACATTTGTAGCGAGTCCTACTAAAAGATCTTTAGGTGATACAATTTCATTAGACCAAGAACAATGCTCTCACCAGGAACACTAAAATGTTCTTTGTTTGCAATTAATGATGATGGATTTTGTAATATAACAGTGAGTGGTGGACTAGACGAGAAGCTACCTACGGGGATGGCAGAGGAAATATTGATGGATGCTAACAGTAACTGAGACCCCACTTTTTTGCCATCATATATTCTTAAAATTTTTGAAAAAAATAGAAGAAAGTTTCGAAAAATAATCACAAAAAAAGAAATCAAAAAATATGTTTTTATTTTTTATTTTTCAAATTCGAAAAACAAATAAATGTAAATAAAAAGTTATCAAACCACTCTAAATAATTAATAAACATATATTTTCACTCCATATGTATTTGAATTACTTCTTGAGAAAAATAGAACCCAATTTACTAACATGAATTCCTCAAATCATGTTGGAAATAACAATTGGAAAAACATTGAAACATTATCAACAGAAAGTAAGATTGATATTCATTAAACATAATACGTATATAAGACTCGAACACGGACTGAAATTATTAGGTAAAACACAAAACACAAGAAGAGTACTTTTTAAGTTGAAATAGACAAGCTAGCTAACAAGAATTTCCAGCCTTAGTTGCAGACACCAAATTTTCAAAGCTTAATAATTGATCCTTTTAACTAATTAAGATCCAGATTCTAGAGAACCATACTATTGGGATAGTTAGCAAGCTTGGGTGAAGTTCCATGAGTAATGTGGACAAACCTCACACCGAACTCTCACTCCACATGACAGCAATCGGGCTCCTTACACGATGAGTTCCGTCAGACCACTCGAGGAACCCAAACGCCTCCGAAGTAATTCCAACGTGGTTGAACTTGACCTCATAACTAAGGATCGGGTTCCGTTTGTTAAAAACAAGTGCGTTTGGAGTAACGGTGAACTGAACAGCTGGCGGGGCAGACCACGCAGCTGTATAAGTTACATCCACATTTCCGAAATTTCTCACCTTCCTCTTGTATATCACCTCACGTTTGATCGGATTAAACACCACAGAGAATGATGGAAGGTTCAGATCGCCGGGGCTAAACAACGTCTGTGTACTGCAATCCACGTCGCCAAAGAGCTGAATTTGTTCCCTAGTGTATCCAAGGGTGCAAAGGAATGCCAAGTAATCAGTCTCACCCAAGTCATAGACCAACCCTGGATCAGACGCTCTGGTCGGATCCACGTGTCCTGATCCGTGGACAAACGGTGTTGATATTTCTCTAGTGGCAGTATCGGCAATGCCGCTACGAGAATTGTCTGTGTTGATAGCAGTGGTCATAAGGGCAGATTTGATAGCAGCCGGGGACCAATTCGGAGACACCTTGCGAAGCAGGGCAGCTAAGCCACTCACGTGGGGACACGCCATGGACGTACCGGATATGACGTTGAATTGAACCCTTCTTGGGTCATCGGATAATTCACTGGGGCTGGCATCACCAGTCCAGGCAGCCAAGATATCAACACCCGGAGCTATGACGTCGGGTTTCAGAATCTCCGGCGTCAGTTGGTTGGGACCGCGGCCTGAAAAACTGGCAACTCGTGGAGCCGGCGGAGAAATATGTCCGGTCAGCGTTCCCCTAAACTCGATGAGAAGAGGATGATCGGGCGTAATTTTTTATGTAATCGCCGTCAATTTGTCCGACCATTCTCGCGGGGAACAGATACGGTGCCGAAGTGATGCCATCGCCGCCGGGTGCCATGTTCGCCACTATCATTGCGACGCCACCTGATGATTTGATGTCATTCCCTTTATCTGTTTCACTAATACCTCCACCACGATCGCATAACACGATTTTTCTAGAGACCTTTGATGGAACAAGCATGCCTGGGCGACAATACAAGTCTCCAGCATCGGCGGCGTATACCAATGGCCCCGAGATTGGAATTCCAGCAAAAGCCGAGAAGATTGTACGGTCACCCAAAATGACATCCGTCGCAAACCTCCTATCGATTGTGGAAGCTCCGACGGTGAGCATCCACGGTGCAAGATTAGTAGCGGTGTAAGGACGGGGACCGTCGTTGCCTGCTGAGCACGAGAAAATGATTCCATTTCGGACGAGTCTAAAAGATCCGATTGCAATGTTGTCACTGTAGTAAGGCCGTGGCGGTACACTACCAATGGAGAATGAAACGACGTTAACGCCGTCGGAAATGGCTTGATCCATTCCGTCCAGGATGTCGGCGTCTGAGCAACCTTCCTTGAGTTCGTTCCAACACAACTTGTAAACGGCAATTCTCGCCTTGACGGCGATGCCCTTTGCCTCACCTACTCCATATTGATAGAAGCCGGCATTCGCAACTGCCGCGCCAGCAGCTGTGGAGGCCACTTGTGTCCCGTGTCCATTGTAATATCTCGCCGTAATGGCTGGCTGTCCTCTGTAAAAAGCTCTCGCGCCAATCACTTTTCGATTACAGAACGAAGGTGGGAAGTCTGGTCCCGTTTCGCATTTCCCTTTCCAACCGGCCGGCACCGGAGTGAGTCCCGCGTCGGAGAAACTCGGATGTGCATTGTTCTAGATCCCAGTGTCGAGGACTCCGATGATAACATCCTCGCCGTATTTAGAAAGGGGCCAGAGTACGGAGGAGTCCGTGAGACCAAGAAAGCTTGGGGAGCGAGTGGTTTGGATCTGGTGGGTCTCAGATTGTAGAACCGCGATAACTCCGGCGACCTCCCGCAGCTCCGCCGCCAGAGTGGCGGTGAGCAAGGCAGCGAAGCCGAACGCCGCCCGTTGATATGTGTAGTAGATAATCTCATCATCACTAACAGTAGTAGTACTGTTCGCAACGGAAGCAGAGTATTCCGGCGGAGGTTCAAGGATGGACCAAAACCGTGCTTGATTAGAGGGCAGAGATTCAAGCATGGACCAGTACCATTCTCGATGAGAACGAAGAGTTGGCGTCTTTTTAGATTCCGACACGTGTACGATAAAACACTTTGGAGAAAGATCCAATGATTCAGATGAGACCAAGTTTGTTTCAGTTGACGCAAAACAGAGCAAGATGGATACAAAGTCGATTAATGAAATACCCATCTGCCCAATACAATGATTTTTGGAATCACCAGTTGCCTTGAACCCTCTTTCTTTCGCCAAACTATTCCGCGCAAAGTGTTCTCTTGCTTTCCCAACCTGTTGTTTCTAGAGAAAAAAGAAAGAACAATTACCAGCTGAAGAAAGAACAAAACAATTGCCAGCTGAAGAAAGAACAAGTACCAGATGCATTGTTTCGATGCCTCAGGACTGTGTCCGGCAAATGCTCATTTTAGTTTATATAAACGGATTAGATCTTGTTGGATGGAAAAACCCCACTAATGGGAGAAGTCGATTTAGGAGTGTTTGGTTAAAAAAAAAATTGATAAAAAAATATAATAAAAATATAAAAATTTGATATAAATGTAATAAATGATAAAATTTAATTAAAAAAATAATCATTTTATAACTTTTGATAAATTTTAATATATTTTTGTTAACCGACAAACAAGGCCTGAGTCTGAACGCGGAGAAAAGTGTATATAGAATCAACACAAAGAGACGTTGATGCAGAGAAAATGTATCCAACAGCATCGAATTGAATATTTGAAGCATCGAATTGTATATTCGAATTGTATCGAAAAGTGTACCCAACAGCAACCTATGCTCCAACAGCATCCGACGCTTTTCGAATATACAATTCGATGCTGCTGGATCCACTTTTCTTTGTTTCTCCGAAAAAATAGAAAAAATAAAATCAAAAAATCAAAAACCTAAGAGAACACAAAAGGACAAAAATAATTATAAACAAGAGGACAAGCTTTTGTATTTATAAATTAAAGTAAATAATTTTAAATATACAAATTTTTATTGCACGTCAGTTACACCAAAGGCACCTTTGGTGTGTCAAAATACACTAACTATCTTTAAAAACTCTAAAAATCTCTAATATATTTTATTTGTCATATATTTAGTAAAATCTATATAAATTTCTATATATATTTACATATCCCAACCAAATTTTATAAATCCCAATAACGTTTTTTACAAACACCAAAAAAATGTTCACAAACCCCAATAACTTTTTTAAAAGATTTTAACAATTTTGACATAAATCCGTTAGAACGGATCTAAAAACACCGTTCTAACGGTTTTTCTCTCCAACTTTTTCAGGTAAAAGTTAAAAAATTCCGACAACTTTTCAAAAAATCTGACACAAGTTCGTTAGAACAGAACAAAAAAAACCGTTCTAATGGTTTCTCTCTTACTTTTTATTGTAAAAGTTAAAAAATTACACTATTCATCTCCAAAAAAACTCCATTTTGGTTCAAAACACCAAAACTCAAAACTTCTTTCAAATTACATTTTATCTAGTTTTTTCGAGTTTTTTTAACACTTCAAACGCTACCTTACTGCAAAAGGAAGTTACACTTATTTACTCTATAAGGGTGCATTTGGTGCACCAGAAATTGCTGAAAAACTCTGAAAACCTTTGAAATTCTATGTTACACTTTTAAATTTTCTTTCCCTCCAAATTTCAAGAAAAAAGTGAATATTTACAAAAAAAATAACATAACTACAATTACGTTAATCGAATGGGAAAAATTTTTTTGGGAATGTCAACACGAAGCCGTGCGCTACAAAATGACACCCACTTTGCCTATTTTTTTTTAGTTTCTGCATACCGTCCCGAAGAAAAGTACCATACCGTTCCGAAGGATTAGCCATTGGCCTAAACTGTTCCGACGAATTCAGCCATGTCTTAGCAGAATATTCAGACCAACCGTCCTGACAGCAACCAAAACCGTCGGGACGGATTCAGTACTGTTCCTCTCTAAAATTTATGGTGTGGGTTAAGCGCACCAAACGTCAAAAAGTGACTCAAACCACATTTTTCGCTGTTTTTCGTTGCACCAAACGTACCCTAAGTCATTTATTTGTAATTCTAATTTTTCAATTTATTAAAATAATTTTTTAACTTCAAAAGTTTTTTTTTTTTTTTTGGGAAAATTTTACCTTTTTTTTTTTTTTTAAACTGTGTGATGGTAAAATGTAAACATACTTCCATTTCAGTTAACTAACCAATAGTTTTATTAAATGTGTATGATAATACTGAAATTTCGTAATCCTCAATCCGGGCCTTCAAGAACTCGATCTGTCGGCGGTTGTGAAAATCTGTCCGCCATGAACACCGGTGTGGTGCCTATCAAAGAATCTCCGATGCTTAAGTTAGCACAGATGGCAGGGTTTTTGTATAGGAGAGAATTATCTCATATCTGTTAGGGTGATTTTATCCCCTATTTATAAGAAAATTTTGTAGAATTGTAGTTGGAGTCAAATTGGAAGTATTCCTTGATTTGATATGATTTTTCTTATTTGGATAAAGAAAATATTAGATTGATATATATCTTTATGGAATTTAATGTGATCTCATAAATCTTGCCCCCAATCATAAATATTTGCCCCCAAACCTAATATTGCCCCCAATTATAGGCATAAATATTTCTCTAATTATAAAGGATTTCAGGGTACCAAAAATCCCACTCATCAGATGCCCCTGATTCCCCTAGTTTTCTGAGCGGAACAACGGGAATCTAAGGGTTGGCTGCATCATAGCTCGTGTATATTTTATATTTTGTTTTATTTTTCTTTGTGTTGAGTGAGCAAAAGTTAATTTCCTTGTGCCATTTTCTTTCACTTAGCAAAATAGTTTTTCGGCTTTGGCCTCGTTGGCTCTTTTTGTCCTGTCCGGTCCCATAGACCAAGTAGAAATTAGCCTATAGGCTTCATCCATAAGCTTTTCTTCGCGCTATCTGGTCCCGTAAACCGAGCAGGAGATTAGCCCGTAGGCTTCTGTTTGCTACTTTTTTGTTCTATTGCATATTGATAATACTAGTTTTTAAACTAGTGGCTAACTATTGTAATCACATCAATCTAATTAGAGCGAACCCGGGTGAGCTTGAGATTTGACCTCCATCTTAATTAGCAACCCGAGCTTTGACCCCTGGACATAATGATATATTGATTTATAATATGAAGTGAATGTACTTACCGAGCATGTTCTCTATTTTCACCCGGGCACTCTCAGCCCATGACTGTAGTCTTCGTTGGTCGGCTTAAATGGCCGACTGAGTGTCGATTCGTCCCTTAGGCGCTCGGCCTAGCAAACTGTAGATTGTCGACTTGTAGATTGTCGATTGGTCCCTTAGGCGTTCGGCCTAGCCGACTGTAGATTGTCGATCTATCCTTTAGGTGCTCGGCCTAGAGGGCAGGTATTCTTCCATCGGTCGGCATCTCTCGGACCAACCGATCTGTCGAATTATTGAATTGCCCCTTAGGCTCTCTTGGCCTAGCGGGCAGGTACGCCTCCTTCAGTCGGACTCTCTCGGATCAATCGATATGTCGAACTGCCCTTTAGGCTCTCTTGGCCTAGCTTACAGGTATTCCTCCGTCGGTCAGACTCTCTCGGAATGATCGATCTGTCGAATTGTTAAACAATCCCTTAGGCTCTTTTAGCCTAGCGAGTAGGTATTCCTCCGTCAGTCGGCCTCTCTCGGACCGACCGGTATGTTGATTGGCCTCTTAAGCTCTTAAGCCTAGCAGGCACTCTCTGCTCGCTCGGTCGGACCGACTGGTATGTCGATTGTATTCTTGCTGGTACTGAGTGATAGTTCCTGGGATATTTAGTAGAATTATCAAATTCTCAATTATTTCAGGATCACCAGGTGCTTGTCTTATTTATGCTTAGCACTCTCGTGCTCGGCATGCTCTTGCTCTACCTACTCTTGCTTGGTAGTATTTATTCATGTTTGGGATGCGATAATCCAGTCTAATAGATCATGGTTAGTAAGCAAATTCATATCCAAAGATTTGAATAAATTATGCCTGGTAATTAAACTTCGAAATCGAGTATATGAATAAATCATGCTCAATACATCATTGTGCTCTGAAAATATATTGATAAGTAAATTTGAAACTGTAACAAGTGTTTTAATTCATATTGTGCTCATATAGATGACAATTGATAACTTATGCTCAACAATTCATTAAATTGAGCTCCAAAATATAAAATCATGCTATCAATTGTATAATCATATGAATTTGCGTTGTCATGTATTTTACCTAGAGTTACAGTGCAACTAATTATTCTTATCGGGTGGTTTGAGAATGTTTGTGGGTGTCTTCCAAATATACGTATATAACTTCATGCGATGCATAATAATACGTCCAAATTTTAATACGACCTTTAGCATAGGATACTATGGATGACAAGAAAATTTGGTAGTCATGATATAATTTTTAGAAAAATGAAATTAGTTATATCGTCCTTGTGTTTCGGGCAATTCCAAATATTGACAAATATTTTCAAAAGATATTCGTAGTGCTGAGATAAGTCTTGGAATTAATTGGTATAAAAATAATACCTGATAATTCTTGAAGTTAGTTATGATAGATACCTTGACCAAGTGATGCTTGGTATGAAAGTGGTTAACTTAATGATTCGGGTTAATAGCTGCTCGGCTAACAGTGTGCTCTGTTCAGCCAAGTTTCCCTTTACTCGGTTAGTTCTACTCATACACAGCCAACTCTCACTCGTTCAACCAACTTTCCTTATGCTTGGTCAGTTCTGCTCTTTGTCGGCTAGTTCTGCCCATGCTCGGCCATCTCGGCCAACTCTTCTCATAATCTGCTAGCTCGACCAGCTCATGCTTAAGCTCGGTGAGCTTGATCATGCTCAGCCAGCTCATACTCAGCTAGCTATTCTCATACTCGGCTAGCTCGGCCAGCTCATACTCGGCCCGCTCTTCTCGTACTCGGCTAGCTCGGCCAGCTCATGCTCGGTGAGCTCGACCATACTCGACCAACTCTTCTCGTACTCGGCCAGCTTATGCTCGGCTAGCTCTGCTCATGCTTGATGAGCTCAGCCATGCTCGACCAGCTCTTCTCGTACTCGGCCAGCTCATGCTTGACTAGCTCTGTTCATGCTCAGTGAGCTCGACCATGCTCGGCCAGCTCATACTCGACCAGCTCTACTCATGCTCGGCGAGCTTGGCCATGCTGGACAGCTCATGCTTGGTGAGCTCGGCCAGCTCATGCTCGTGCTCGGCTAGCTCATACTCGGCCAGTTCTTCACATACTCGGTTAGCTCGGTCAACTCATGCTCGGCTAGCTCTGATCAGGCTCGGTTAGCTCGGCCAGCTCGAGAATGATTTCGCATCTTCTCCAATAATTCTAGTAAGGATAAGAAGAATCCGACGAGACTTAGACAATCGAAACGCCGTTAAAAGCGGCTTCAATGGTGACGTGGCAAGCTGGTCAAACTATGAATTGGTTTCATCTTATGGTCACACGCTTCGTAAAGAAGAGATCTCTTATGGACTCCAGATCCGGGGTGGCGATAATTCCGCCATCGTGGATTGAAATACTTGTGTTCTGTTTTGGGTCCTTCCAGTTTGGGGCCGTGATGTTGTTATTCCGATTCATGTTCCGAGCGTAGATGGTGTGTCGTAGAGCCTCACAGGTTGAAGAAGATCGACCACCTTATCCGCCATGAGGCATCTGTTTTAGGGATTTATCATTAGCTTCGAATTTGGCTTATTTGACATTCGAACACTCGGTAGGAGTTCTACTTGAAACCCGGCCCGATGGCTGGAGTCATCATCTCCCGAGCCATGGACGCGATGCTTTCGGATGTTTATGATTTTCTTTGTTTGATATTAGTTCGTTCGTACAATGGGCTTGACGGTTTGGATTTGCAGGTCTAGTTTCAAAGACCTTTCTACTCTACTGTACCGCCGGTGAAGATTCCTAGTCATTAACGGCACTGGACCTTGGACTTTAAACGAGAATCTCGTTCCCACAAACGGCGCCAACTGATGATGCTGAAATTTCGTAATCCTCAATCCGGGTCTTCAAGAACTCGATCTGCCGGTGGTTGTGAAAATCTGTTCGCCATGAACACGGGTGTGGTGCCTGTCAAAGAATCTCCGATACTTAAGTTGGCATAGATGGCAGAGTTTTTGTATAGAGAGAGAGAGAGAATTATGCCATATCTGTTAGGGTGATTTTATCCCCTATTTATAAGAAAATTTGTAGAATTATAGTTGGAGTCAAATTGAAAGTATTCCCTGACTTGATATGATTTTCCTTATTTAGATAAGAGAAATATTAGATTGATATATATCTTTATGGAATTTAATGTGATCTCATAAATCTTGCCCCCAATCCTAATAACCCTAATTATAGGCATAAATATTTCTCTAATTATAAAAGATTTCAGGGTACCAAAAATCCCACTCATCAGTGTACTTGTAGTGCACCCATATTTTATGCACCGTAAAATATATTTATATACTAATACAATAAAATGTAATAATAAATCAATTTGAAACATGTTATTTACATAAATAAGCTGTTCCATATGGGAGGGTGGATTATGTCTGCCATTGGTGAAACTCCTTGAGCTTCACACAGGGAATCAGGAATGAGAGAAAGAGAAAGAGGTGGGACGGAATAAGCCTAGGACGAGGAAGAACCAAGAAGAGCACCCAAGGCAAAGAACAAAATTAAAGCTGAGAGCAAAATGCTGGTAGAAAGTGGAGAAAAGTTGGGAAAAAGGAGAGAGAGAGATTTTCACTTTCACTTTTCTTTGCAAAATTCTATTCTCCCTCTCTGTTTCTCGCTCAAGTTAGTCCCTCTGAGACGCTCCTACCCCCTCCCCTTCCTGAACAAACTACGATAAGCGTTTGTTTTTTAAAATGCAAAACGGTGCTTACGTGCTGATGTACTCTTGCCCCTCGCTTTACATAAATCTACGGCAAGGCCATCCGGACACCCCCGGGGGGGGATGCAGGTCAATAAATTACCTCTCCCTAGGTCCTGTCCTGTGAAAAAAAATCTCTTTGTGGTCCATTATTAATTGATTAATTAATAATGTCATTAATAACAAGAAAAATGTTTGTTAGACTACAAACAAGTATTTTTTATTTCTTAATATTTTGGTCCTATTTGGCAACAAACTAAATATCAAAATTTATTAAAAGTTACTTTTTTTAATCAAATTTTGTCACCTATCACATTTATGTCAAATTTTTGTATTTTTACTGTACTTTCTCCCTAACTTTTTTTTCCAACCAAACATCCATTTATTTTATTTTATTTTTCAAAACTTTACTTTTTAAGTGTGCTAATTGTGTGGATGTGGTGGAGCTATACCCAGTATTCTTACAAATTAGTTCATGCTCTGATGCTTAGCACGTTTCAAGCCATTTGTTTATTTATTATTTTTAAATTCCTAGCATAGACCAAATCAAACAAACAGACTGGCTACACAAATAGCTGATATTTGGGAATATTTTACTCATTTTTCGCATCTAGTTAACAGCTTTATAGGAAAAGCTGTTATTTTCAAGCTTATAAAATCAGAGACAAGCAATGTGACTCGTATGCACTTCGATAATACATTCCAGATTGCCTCATTCAAGGGATACTTGGTGAAAAAAAGTTAATAAAAAAATACAGAAATTTGATATAAAGGTGATAGGTAACAAAATTTGATTGAAAAAAAGTATGAACTTTTTGTAACTATTGACAAATTTTGATTTTTTAATTGTGCCCAAACAGGGCCTCAAAAACTGCTTTCTTTGAAATTTTGTTTTATGGTATTAGCGCTTACGTTTTGAAGCTCTCGTTATCCACATTTGTTCTCCGAAGAAGGTTGCAATAGAAGATTCACACAGTTGCAAGAATGGAGCTGGCAAACGGAGGAAATAGTTCTAACTAGGGGTGGTAAAATGGACGGATTGGACCGGTTGATGATGGGTTTAAACGGATTGAAACTTCAATAGGTGTAACCTAAACCCGTGTATTTAAAAGACGGTTTAAATATGGGTGAGTTTGATACGGATTCGTACAAACCCATGAATCCGTATCCAACCTTTTAAAAAAAAAAAAAAATTCAATTCAACTAATATGCGTATGTGTATTTATAAAAATTATTTTTTTATATAACTATTTTTTATTTTTTTATTTTTACTCTTATTCATATCTAAAGGCATGTTTGGTAAAATAGTAAGCTTTGAGTTTTTGTACTCAGTTTTTAGTTTTTGTGTTCACTTTTTTATTTTTAGTTTTCATTTTCATATTAAAAAAAACTTGAAAACAAATTTGGTAGTTATAGTTGTTAATTAATTAAATTCAATAAATTTAATTATTTTAGCTATTAAAAATAATTTAATATAATAAAAATAAAATATATTTAAACATAATTTTTTATAATTATTTTTAAATATAATTTAATAAAATATATTTTATCTTAATTAACTTAAACTAATTTGATTTAATTAATTAATTTATTAAATTTAATTATTTTAATTATATTACTTCTTCAAAATAGTTTAATTCAATAGAAATGAAATATGTTCACTATAATTTAATTATATGATTTATTAAAAATAACTTATATTAAATTATTTTTATATTAATTTAATTAATTAAAGTTAATCAAATAATTAATTTAAATTAAATTAATTAAATGTACTTATTTTAATTATATTTTTTATTAAAATAATTTAATTCAATTGAAAGAAAATATATTTAGTATAATTTATTACATGATTTATTGAAAATAATTTAATAAAATATTTATACATTTAACTAATTAAATTCAATTATAAGCAATATAATTCATTTGATTAACATATTTAATTAATAATTATTAATTAAATTATATATTATTAATTTAATATATTAATATATTATTATATATTAATTAAATATTTTTATATTGAATAATATATTTGGCGATAACCGAAAAATGGGAGTAGTGGCAGCGATGAGCGATTGTTGGTGGCAACCAGCAGACGGTGGTGATGGTTGATAATTTTCATAATTTTTGAAAATTTTGAAGGCAATTTTCATTTTTGTGAAAATTGAAAACTGAATACAAATTTGCCAAATAAGTTTTCGTATTTAGTTTTCAAAAATAATGAAAGCATAAATCAAAAATTAAAATTAAAATGGTTGCCAAACGGGCTCTAAACTATAATTTTATTTTTACTAATGATAAATTCTAATTTTGCCTTTACATGAGCAAACCAAGTTAAATGGGTGTTAACGGGTCCTGATTAACAACCCAGTTGCACCCATTTATAAATAGATATTTTTATAAATTACTCAATCACAACTCATTTAGTAAAATAATAGGACCCAAACCCATATATTATGGGTTTAATTGGGTAGGTTCATGGGTATGAGTTCACTTTTATCACCCTAGTTCTAACACTCCATATAGGATGTAGAAGCTGGAGGGATCGAATTATAAATACTGGATAATGTGCATGGAATCATGCCTCCAGGCCAAGATCTGTGGGAGTTAGTCAAGGGAAATGATTCAGAAATCCCAACCGATACTCCAGAGAATGTTGAGCCTAGACGGAAGTGGAAGATTAAGTGTGGAAAAGAACTGTTTGCTTTGAGAATGTCTATAAGCAAGGAGTTTATAGACCATGTCCGCGACATAAATTCGCCCAGGAAGGTGTGGGAGATCTTGAAAAGGCTATTCTCCAAGAAAAATACAACAAGGCCACAGTTCCTGGAGAATGAACTAACATTAACAACACCGGGAGGATCGTCAATCTCTGAGTACTTTCTAAATATTAAATGCATCTGTGCTGAAATTTCAGAGCTGGATACAGATGGAAAGATTAGTGATGCACGCTTGAGACGTTTTCTAATTCGGGGCTTGAAGAAGGAGTATCCACCCTTCCTTACATCCATTCAAGGATGGGTGAAACAACCATCGGTAGAAGAATAAGAGAATCTACTCTCTAATCAAGAAGCACTAGCCAAACAAATGGCTAGGAATATTCACATTGAAACAGATGCAGTTTTGTTTTCAAAAGGAAAATCTACTGAATGAGATTAAGAAGATGAATGTAGAGTACTTATGTGTCTTTGAATCTACTTGCTATGTGCATATTCCGAAAGTAAACAGAACCAAACTAGATCCAAAGGCAAGAAAGTGTGTCTTTGTAGGTTATGATGCAATAAGAAAGGGGTGGAAATGCATGGACCCAGATACAAAGAAATTCACTACCTCCAGGGACGTAGTATTTGACGAAGTGCCATCATGGCACTCGATCAAAGATCATAATAAAAAAAGCTGTTTTGGATGTGGGGTAGAGTAACCTGGAAGTTGTTCCTTAAGTAGACACACAAGAGATAAGAGTAGAATCCTCGTGCTCTAGAACATCAAACCCGATTGAAGATAGAGAAGAGGAGATGCCAAGAAGATTAAACCGAGAAAAAATTCAACCATCATATCTACAAGACTATGAGGTGCAGATAAATCACTACATAGTGACTCATGCTTTCTTCACTGGAACCTAGAACGAAAGAGAACCTGCAAGCTATGAAGAAGCAAAATGATGTCCTGAATGGGAAGCAGCCATGACGGGGAGATGAAGCTCTAAGAAAAAAACGAGAGTTGGGAGCTTGTGCCACGAAAAGAAAATTATAAACCTATCACTTGCAAATGGGTTTACAAACTAAAGAAGAAATCCGAGGGCTCAATAGAAAGGTTTAAAGCCCGATTGGTTGCTCGAGGTTTTTCTCAGTCTTATGGGATAGAGCACGAGGAAACATTCAGTCCAGTAGCCAAAATGGTTACCGTCAGGATGCTCATTCAACTTATAGCTTACAAAGATTGGAAAATGTGGCAGCTAGATGTGAAGAACGCGTTCTTAAATGAGGAGATAGATCGCAAGGTTCTAATGGAACAGCCCCAAGGTTTCGTGTGTCAAAAATTTTCTAACCATATATGCAGGCTCAAGAAGGCATTATACGGTCTCAAGCAAGCACCACGTGCTTGGTACGGCAAGGTGGCACAATGCTTCATATTTTATGGTTTTAAAGTATCAAACACAGACTTAAGTCTCTTTGTGAAACTAGTACCAGATGCGCACTTAATGGTCCTACTATACGTATACGATATGATCATTACCCTCAACAACGAAGAGCAGAATTCTTACTTGAGAAATGAGCTATCAATACAATTTGAAATGAAAAACTTAGGTGAGATTGGGCTTTTTCTGGGCTTGCAGATAGATAAAATAGAAGAAGGCTACTACTTTGTATCACAAAGCAGGTATGCAAAAGGCTTATTGGAGAAATTCAGGATAGAGGAGTCAAAGAAAATGGCCACACCAATGGAAATCTACTTGAAGTTGAAGAAAGATGAAGGAAAAAAGCTGGAAGATGCCACAAAGTATAGACAACTTGTGGATAGCCTAATGTATCTAGATAACCAGGCCAGAGATTACCTATTCTGTGGGAGTAATATCACAGTTCATGCAAGATCCAAGGACTCCTCATTTAGATGCTGCAAAGAGGATTCTATGGTATGTGAAGAGAACGTTTTCATTCGGGTTGCTATATAAAACAATCGACAAGTTTGTTCTGAAGGGATTCACAGATGCAGATTGGGGAGGAAACTTGACTTACCAACATTCAACAACAGGATACTGTTTCAACATGGGGTCAACTGCTATTTCGTGGTGCAATAAAAAGCAATCCACAGTTACTTTATCGAGTGCAGAAGCAGAATATATGTCGGCCACCATAGCTGCTCAAGAGTGTATCTTGCTAAAGTATTTGGTTGAAGATATATTTTCAAGAGTAGATTACCTAATGAAGATTTTCTGTGATAATGAAAGCGCAATCAAGCTCTCCACAAATCCAGTATTCCACAGAATGACGAAACACATTGACATCTAATATCATTTCATCTGAGAGAAGGTGTTAAATCAAGAAATAGAACTGAAGGAAATCAATACAGCAAATCAGGTGGCAGACATATTCATGAAAGCTCTGGTAAAGCCAAAATTCGAAGATCTCAAGAGCGCTCTTGGAGTTATTCAACGAGAGAATGCACTAAGGGAGAGTCTTACAAATTAGTGCATGCTCTTATGCTTAGCACGTGTCAAGCCATTTGTTTATTTATTATTTTTAAATTCCTAGCATAAACCAAGTCAAAACAAAAAGATTGACAAAATCTATTAGTTAGACTGCACAAATAAAAGTAGCTGTTATTTAGGAATATTATACTCATTTTTCGCATCTAGTTGACAGATTTATAGGAAAAGCTGTTATTTTCAAGCTTATAAAATCAGAGACAATCCAATGTAACTTGTATGCACTTCAATAATACATTCCAGATTGCCTCATTCAAAAACTGCTCTCTTAAATTTTGTTTCAGGTATGTGGCTAAAGCTCAGAGAATGTTTTTCATGTATTGGTAAGTTGTCCTTATGCTCGTTAGGTATGAAGGCTTTCTTCAATTGGGGATAATGGAGGGATTATGGACAGCTTTATCGATTGGTGGCATTACTTATTCCAGCACTGGAGTAGAGCTGAACCTTGTATAATGGCAACTATTATGTGGGGGGATTTGACTTGATAGAAATGACTTGGTATGGAATAGGAAGAGGAAAACGGAGAGCCAAGTTGTAAACTCTTCTTATTCTTTTCTTACACAATGGCAGAGTACACAAGATTCTCCTGCTATGGGTGAAAGGAATAATAATCCTGGTGGTGAAGAAAGATAGAAGAAACCAGCAATAGGTATATTTAAATGTAATATTGATGCTGTTATTTTTTATAAGAAGAGATGTATGGGCTATGGGTGTATCATTCGTGATGATACGGGAGTTATAATTACGGCCGAGAATGGGATTCTGATTGGCAGAATAGATCCACAAATTGTTGAATCACTTAGTTGTCATAGAACTGTGACTTGGTTAAAGGATCTGGGAATGCATGATGTGGAGGTGGAGTCAGGTATACAGATGATAATTCAAGCTATTAATGGCTCGCATAATGATTTATCTTATTTTGGTTAATCATACATGATTGTAAAATCCTGTCCAGAGGTATAGATAATTGTAAGTTTGCTTTTGCACGTAGATTAGCGAACCAAGTAGCGCATGCTCTTGCATAAGCAGCTGGTTCTGGGTTTGGTCGGGAGGTCTAAAACCCTTCGCCTCTCTCTTTTGTTCAAGATCTTTTAGCCTTAGACTTGAATTAATAATATATTTCCTTTTTTTTCAAAAAATAATGTAAATAATTTTAAATTTTCCCCTTTCTGTCCAAAATAATAATAATAATAATAATGATAATAATAATAATAATATCATCCAATTTTCAAATTTGGTCAATTAATTTTTCGAGGAATTTTAGCTCATTCATTTAATTTTTGTATATTTTCAAAAGTTAAATTTATTCAACGGTCATGATCACTTCTTTCTATCTCACTTTAGTTATCTTTTTTTGTTATTTCACATGAAAATATAATCTCTTACTCTTCCAATATATTTTTGAAATGCTTTTTATATGTAAAAGTTTTTAAATCAATAATTTAAAAAATGTGAAAATATTTGTAGTAAACCTTGTATGGATATATCAATCTCTTTTGATTATTGATTTTTATTTGTATAGGTAATTCTTACACTTTTGCATGTAGGTTTATTTTATAAATTTAAATTTAAGTTATTTATACACCAAATTAAATAAATTATTTTAATATACTTAAAACTTAAATTTTAAATATATACACTGTTACACTGTTTTGTATTATTTATATAAGCTATATAACAAACCAGCTCGTTGATTTGACATGTGTAACCTGTAATCAATGCCTGAGATAATTAACAGTTGAGACTCTTCTCAAACTTCCCCCCACAAGCCTATACGCAATTCTCAAACTTTTTCCCACAAGCTTATGTGCAGAGAGAGAAAAAATTATACAGAGAAAAAACTATGCACAGAGAGAGAGAGAGAGAGAGAGAGGGAGAAACAAAGAGCGGCTGTGTTGTTTCAGTTTTCTCGTGGCGGTTCGTTTTCAAAAGGTTGCATCGGGGGCATGTCAACCCTGGCAGGTTGCGTTGGTGGTCAATTGCATTAGTCGAACAATCACTACCGCAAGCAGAAGAGTTTTGTCTCGGTTCTCTGATCGACCGCAAACAGAAGAATTTCATCTCGGTTGTCTAATCGATCACTTGACAAGGCCGATAAGATCATTCGTTCAACAATCCTTCTTTTCACGGATCTCTCTCTCTTTCTATCTCTCTGTGCACATGTACATTACAATGTATGCCTATATCCATATATTATGATGGAAAATTCTGTATCAAACTATTATTGGGTTTGTGGTGAAGATCTTAATCAAGGAAGGGAATATTGTCACCGACGTGTGTGCTGTCATCGGCTACTTTGCACTTTTTCGGAAGAGCAGAGAAGAATTTAGGTCTTTTTAATTAGGTCTACAATTTGGTTTGAAAATTCTGAATCAAGTAATCACACACGTGTAAATAATACTGTAAACACGAATGAGCAGGAAACCTTATCATAGGAGAGAAAAATCTCTTATAATAAATCTCACTATTAATAGATTACAAGACACTATTTGAATTCTCTACAAATCACTCACACAAATTCTTTCGCTAATCTTGCTTGAATTACTCGACTAACCATACAAGCAAGCTTTTTATCTCATACAAAAAATAAAGAAAGAATAAGAAAATATAAAAGAAAGACTTATATGCTCACAAAGAAAAAATTCTCTCTCTCTCACAAGACTCAATAATGTTCCCTTTCATTGTATTTGTGTATTAAGCTTACGTGCATATATATAGATTTATTAAATCCTATTCTAATTAGGACTCAATTACATAAACATATTTCTTAAAAACAAATATCCTAAACGAAAACAAAATTTTCATAATATTTAGAATTTTCAAGAAATTCACAAGTATTGATAGGGCTCTTTAGGATTTGGAAACTTGCATAATTCCTCCATTATCTGCAAGAACTCAATCTTTATTCTATTTTCTTATTTGTTTAGTTTTCCTAATTTTATCAACAATATATTAGGTAATTCAATTCTTGTTGGATTTAAGAAACTTGAGTTTCATTCCATGTGGAATTTTCTTTGTCCTTAATTGCAAATTTAATTCTTTTGTTTGGATTTGTCATATATTTGACTTTAAATGGTTGATGGTCAATCTCATTTGTTAAAAATTTCGAAACACTGAACCTTCTAGGACATTATAAATTTGGGAAAGTTCTCTCTCCTGATTTGTCTCCCTCAATTCCTCTCTCTAGAGTGATTGTGTGACAATGTATAATTTTTTATATTTTAAATCTTAATTTAGGATTTTTAGACGTCATTGATTTGAAGCTCATGTAACACTTTATACTTGGGGTTCATAAGATGAACAATTTTTCTTTTGGAAGCCTATTATTGTTTTTATTAATTTACAATATTTTGTGGATACTACCTTTTTTATTATAGAGTGAGAAAAAAACAATAAAATAAGAAAAAAATAACAAAGAACAAAGGACAAGGAATAAAAATAAAAATAGAGAAATAAAAATCTAAATATGCATTTTACTTGATTTAATTTGGGAAATAGAATCAATGAATGAGAATGATTTTTTTAATAAATTAACAATTTAGTTTAAAATTTTTCATTCCTTGAATTCTATCTTGCTTATCGATCTTTATGTTACACTATTTTAAAAAAGTAAGAGTCATTATAAATTATTTTTTCTTTTTTATTAATAATATTTCCATTTTAAAAATACATAAGCCATGAATGAAGTTTGATGGAGAAAATGAGAATTGTTTTTATTACTAAACACTAAACCTCCTTTTTTTTTTTGCTAGGTTAATTATGCAGAGAGAGAAGACTCTACTTTTGTTATCTATCTATCTCTCTACTAAAAATTGCTCATGCCTAAAAACACAAAAAGACAATGTAGTTCTGGTTAATTACGCAAAGAGAAAAATTCTTCTTTGTTCTCCCTCAATCTCTCCTTGTATCAACCATGCAGATGGTAAAATTTTGATTTTTTTTCTTAAATTTTATTATTTTAATAAAATAACTAATATGAATGGATGTTTATTATCACAACTCAATTGGTATATGTTTATTATCACCTACTGATTTGATACGAGAATGTTGGCATTTGAGAATAGCAATGGGGACCAATTGACATCAAATTTCATAATTTTTAATATTTTACCAACATTTTGTAAGTTTGTGAATATTTACAAAAAGTAGTTTATTAGACTTTATTTTTGTAAAAACAAAAAATTGACTTCTTTCTTTTTTTTCTTTCCTTTTTTTTTTTTTTTTGGAGGTTTGAGTATTCAATTAATTTGAAAATTTTTCATAAATAATTTTACTCAAAATTAAGAGAAAGGAAAAACAAAATAGTTTTACTTCAAAAATTAACGTTGAAAGAGAATACTTTTGTTATGAACCGCCTAATTTTGATTGGACGACTTACAACCGCGATGATGTTAGCCTTCTTGATCCATTATTTTTTGCATTTCATCTTTTTTTTATTTAGTGGCTTTTATTTTTTAAAATTTTTTACAACTTGGTTTTAGTAAAAATGTGTTTGAATCATAGTTACATTATTGTTAATCTTTTTTTGATTAGTAATATTTATTTTTACAAAGGTATTTTTACGTTTGAATTTTTTACTGGTGAAATTATGTTTTTGTGCCTTTAAGCTCAAATATTGCCAATGCCTAAAAACGCGAAAATATAATTTTCCTTGTAAATATCTCAAATGTAAATTTACTTTATAAATTTACATTAAAAAATGTGAAAATAAAAATTACTAATTAAAATAGATTAATGTATTTATATAGTGTTTGATAAAGGTGTAAAAATTGATTATTTATTGAAAATATTAATTAAAAAACTTTTGTATATAAAAAAATATTTAAAAATATATGGGATTAATGAGGAATTATGTTTTCAAATTAATAATATAGTGAGGGATTATGTTTCCAATTAATAATAGAAAAAGTATTCAAAAATATATGTTTTAAAAAATATATCCCATATTTTGTTAAATATTTTTTTTATAAAAGTCTTTAAGTTAATATTTTTAAAAATGTGATAATCTGTATAACAAATTTGATCAATGATTGGACATTTATCCTACATGTAATAGCGTTGTTGATACGTTGGAGCACAGGTAGAGGGGTAAAGAGAGAGAGAGAAAAAATCTTTTAGTAAGTGACTTCGAAATTCACAAAAATGTTTTGTTGATAACATGACATGACTTACTTTTTTGGAGAGCATGCTTTCTTTTCAAAATTTTCTTTCTTCTCTTATAAGTAGATATGTCAATAGGATGAATACACTTGGGTACTCAATCCGATGGAACCTAATAAAAATCCGTTGGAAAATATCCTAATGGGATTGGGATGGGCTTGGGATTAAAATTTAATACCCGTGAGGGTTTGGGACGGATTTGGGATTTGCTTGTAGGATACCTGATACCGATACTTCATACTCGTTTATGCATATAGGGTATCTGGTACTCGATACTTGTAGGGTACCTGTTAAGTACCCATTTAATAAAATAAAATTAAATATAATATATCTCTATATATTTACAATTTTATCCCAAAAATAAAATTCTTAAAATTCTTAAGTCAAAGTTATTTATAGAATTTCATCCATTTTGCCTTAATATATAATGTGGTATATTAGTAGCCACAGCCCCCAAATCTTAAAATCAAACCCTCTTCAGTCTTCTTTCCGTCGCTTGCAATCGTGCTGCTACAATCATTGATAGCCACTGTTTTTTTCTCCAACTCTGTAACCGGGGGTTGACTTTATTCGAGTACTCAATTATTAGAATTTTCCAAATTTTTCATAAAACAATTTGAGTTATCTTTCTTAGGCTAATGGTTTGAATCTTTGATACTTTGTTGGTAGTTGTTCTTAGCTTTGTTGGGATAATTCCTTTGAATTTATTTAATTTATGATTTTTTGTGTGCTATCTTCGTATATCATGGATTATTCATATTGGATTTAAAAGTTTTTTTATGAACTGTAATTCCTATTGTACTATTCCAGGAGGTATGCCTTTATTTATTTTGTACATTTATTTCTGCTATTTTGTAGTATATATTTTTACATTAAAAAAATAAAAATAAAAAAGCTTGGAGGTCCTTTGACCAATGAATTTGTTTAATTTAATAAATTTAACACTTTTTGTCACTTACTATTTTTTTATTTTTTATCTCAAAACGGGTATTTAATGGGTCATTTGACCAATTGAACATAAACGGGTTCTGTGGGTTTGGGACCGGTTTCGTGAGCTCGGGACGAGATGGATTTGGGATTCTTAGTAAAAAAAATAAACCAGTTTTGAACGATAATGGTCAGGAAAACATAGACGGATTTAGTAATGAAATTGCTAATTAGGCGGATACCTTACTTGTTTACATCCCCACTTATAAGTAAATAATTTAAAATTTTCCCCTCATTCTCCAAAAAAAAAAGTTAATATTACCATCTAATTTTTAGATTTTGTCAATTACTTTTTCGAGGAATTTTACTTCATTTATTTGATATTTATATATTTTCAACCGTTAGATTTATTTAATGGTCAAATCACTTCTTTCTATCTCCACTTTAGTTATCTCTTTTTGTCACTTTATATGAAAACACAATCTCTCACTCTTTCCATATCTATTTTGGATACTTTTTATAAATAAAATTTTTAAATTAATATTTGAAAAAATGTGAAAATATTTGTAAGAAACATTGTATAAATACATTAATCTCTTTTAATTAGTGATTTTTTTTTATAGGTTATTCTTACACTTTTTTCGTGTAGGTTTGTTTTATAAATTAAAATTTGAGCTATGTATATACTAAATTATACAAAAATTTCAATTTTAATATGATTAAAACTTAAATTTTAATTATATGTACTTTTACACTCTTTGTATCATTTATATAATACTAGATATTGCTAGTGCCTAAAGATACAGAAATATAATTTAGCCTGCAAATAACTCTAATATAAATTTTTTTTTATAAATTCATACAAAAAATTGGAAAAGTTAAATCACTAATTAAAAAAGATTAATGTGTTTATACAATATTTAATAAAGGTGTAAAATTTTACTATTTAGAAAAAAAATTAATTAAAAAACTTTCGTACATAAAAAGTATTTAAAAATATATGATAATAGTGAGGGATTATGTTTTCAAATTAATAATAGAAAAAGTATTCAAAACTATATTTTTTCAAATATTTTTTTTCATAAAAGTCTTAGAGTTAATATTTTTAAAAATGTGATAATATTTGTAATAAATAACAAAATTTTACAAGTTTATTAAGCACTGTATAAATACATTAATATCTTTTGTTCAATGATTTTATTTTTCAAGTTATTTTTATAATTTTTTATGTGTATTTACAAAATAAATTTACATTTAAGTTATTTACAAATTAAAGTATATTTAAGCACTGGCAATATCTAGTTTGTTATTTTGTTAGATATTGACTAAAATTTAAGTCAAGCAACATGTTGAAATGTTAATTATTAATTACACTTTTAATATTGACTGGCTTTAAAAATAATCTTAATTTATTCTTTCAAAATAAGATGATTTTATTTAATGGCAATCTTATATCTATATATACATATATATCAAGAGCAGTTTGATTGGTAAAACTTTATCAATTTTACATATAAAATTAATATGCGTCCCACAAAATTTGATGTTAAGGATTCGAAAATTTTTTATAAAAATTGTTAATATTAGTTAAATTAGTTTTGCGTTAATAAAACTTGATCAACCAAACACTATCTAGAGTAAGAAGGTGATTACATGGCATTGTTCCTCTCCTCTAAGTAAACAGTGAAAAAAGTACCCATGTATATAAAGCGTGACGGTTCAAGTTTCGTCCCTTTGATGAACAGTGACCGACTTTTTGTCCCTTAGCTTCAAGGTTTGGCGCAACCAGTAAAGTCTTTGACTGTCCAACGCTAAGGTAAAAGGAATCGAGTTAATCAAGCTCAGTTTGAGATTGGTTTGTAATTAAAACGAATTTGAATCGAACTTGATTTATGACTCATTTCAGATTTTAGTTTGAGCTCAAGCCTAGAGAAGCTCGGCTCGAAAGCTCTCGAACAGGTTCGATAAAATAAATATATAAATTTTGTAATAGTATTTTAATATTTTTAAATAATATTTTTATTATATTTTTTTATAGTATTTTATTTATAATATTTTAAACTAAAACGACGTCGTTTGATTTAATCGAGCTATTCGCTAGCCGAAATCAAACCTAATTTTTTCTTTGTCGAACTAAGTTCTATCCTATATAAAAGATCAAATCGAGCTTGAGCTCGGTTAAAAAACTCAAGTTGAGCTCGAACAAATTAAAACTCGGTTAGATCAGCTCGTTTCCACCCTGACCAGCACACTACTTCACGCCTTCACAAGCAAATTCTCAATCTCACACTCTCTCCTCATTTCTTTTCTTTTCTTTTTACCTTTTTTCTTTAATCAATTAAAGTGATTTTTTTTTTCACTTAAGTAGCAGAAAGATCACATTGCGGCTTCCAAAAATAATTTAAATATTATTACATTTATTTAACATACAAAAATCGTCTATAAATATATTATTATTATTATTATTATTATTTGTATCGTATCTATCCCTATATGTAAAACATGATGGTCCAGAATTTCATCCCAATGATAAATAGTGTTTTTGTATTTCTTATTTTTCTTAAAGGTATGCTTTTATCCTCTTAAGCGTCCGTTATATATATATATATATATATATATTTTTTTTTTCTATTCTATTGCTTCCTCTAGTTTTGGAGGTTTTATGTAAAAACATCTTCATAATAAATTTTGATTTTAGGCTGTACTTTGTTCTCTCAAATGTCCATTAACCATTTTTTTGTCTATTTTATTATTTCCTCTACTTTTAAATATTCTTATGTAAATAAATACCACTTGTAATTAGTGGCGGACCTACCCCTATGCCAAGGGTGGGCCACCGCCTATACTTAAAAAAAAAAAACAAAAAATCTATATTACATGTAGTGATTCATGTTTGTGTGGAAATACTTAAATATTTTAAAATTTAATGATTATATTTATAATTAATTTATTTTATAATCAAGTCAGATTATATTAAATCATGTAAATTTTGAGTTTATGTATTTATATTGTATCATATTTAAATTTTCTCTCAATAACTCGTTATATAGGTTGTCCTGCTTGAGTTGTGTTAAATATTATTATCTATATATAAATTCCACTCTATTTCAAAATTTTTTTATCTATTTTTATTTTAAGTAAGTTTAATTTAATATTATTTTATTCTAACATTACTTAAAATGATAATCAAATAAAGGAATAAAAATAGTCACTCCATTTAAAAAAAATTACAATGTTTTAGAATATGAAAGAACGAAGGGGTTATTGTATCTTGTTTTTTTAATTCAAAAGTTATTTTGTGTAAGAAAATTTAATATCAATGTTTAATATTTTGTAGTTTATCATATTTTATGTATTTATTTGGAATTTAAAATTTTATTTTTGATTTTGGCCTATACTGATCCAAATTCCTAAGTCCGCCACTTTTTCTAACCCACAATAATTTGGTATAAATATGTATACATAAATCATGCTTTATTTTCTACAAAATAATATTTGAATGAATTATATTTATTTATTTCACATTAAATTAGAGAAATAAAGGAATTTTTTAGGTAAAATTTTATTTATGGTATATGACTAACATAAAAAAAAGGTTCAAATTCAACTATTTGAAGTTCAAAAAATATTTTTTTTCCTTAATTTCATAATTTATGTGTCTGTCAAACTAATAAAAATTTGATAACATTTAATTAAATTATAAGAAATATTAATTTAGGTTAATATACATGATTCTTTTATTAAAAATTTAAGTAAACTTTATCTACAAACTTACTCAAATAATTTGATTTTGAACTTTTTAATAATGTGGTGATGAATTTAAGATAAGATTGTCAGTAATTTTAAGTTTTATTAAATTGAAGGTGTAATAATTTAAATATAAATTTTTTATTATAAAATATACTTTTTCAAAAATATTTAGATTGCATTTGAATTTATGATTTTAAATAATAAACTTAAAAAAATTTTATGTATATTAATATAAATTAATATCTTTTATAATTAATTAGAATTTATGAAAAAAAAATTAGTTTAAAAATACATAAATTAAATATTACAATCAAGTAAAAAAAAAGTAAAAAAAAATTATAATAAATGAGGTGAACAAATTAAAGGATAGTGTTAGTTTTAAACCACGTTTAGTTCCTTTAGCCAACCCAAGTTGCTCTAGCAAGGGCATGCCCTATAATATAAATGGTTTTTTGGATAGTGATAATGTTAGAACAAAGAATGCTAATGCTTGAGCACATTTAATGTCCTTTTTATATTTTCACACTTTCACCTTTACTAAGTTAATGAATCCAAAGCTATTTAATACACTTTTATATAATTTGACAATGTTATTTTTATTTATTTAATAAGGAATCTAATGAGATATTTACTATCTATTAAATAAATAAACTTCTATATTAGCATTAATTTCTCTCCCACTCTTTCTCACAAAATCAAATCTTACTTGTTTATTTTTATTTCTTTTAAAAATGAACATAACAATATTAATCAAGAATGCTCATAAAGGTATGCGTAGTTTGAATAATTACTTCCAAAATTTAAGACTAAAAATAAATATAAAAAAATTTAGATTTTAAAAATAATTATCCAAACTACATTAACTATTATGAATAATATTTATTATTAAAGCAAAATTTATGACTACAAAATAAATCTATAAAATTTAAATTTTAAAAGTAATTATTCAAATTGCTCATACCTGCAGGAGCATTTTGAGTTAAAAAATAAGATGTGACTTTGTGAGAAAAAGTGAGGAAAGAGAAACAACTACTGATATAAAAATTTATTTATTTAATAGATATTAAATATTTCATTAGATTCCTTGTTAAATAAATAAGGATAAAATCGTCAACCAATAAAAAGTACATTAAATATTTTTGGATTTACTAACTTAATAATGATAAAAGCGTCAACATATTAAAAAGGGCATTAACTGTGCTCTACATTAACATTATTTCCTCTAAGATTGTCATCACATTTTTTTATATGCATAAGTATGTATAAAAACAATAATAATGAATCTAAATACGTGTGAAATAATATTAAATATATATATTATACTTTTTTCATAATTTTATGAATGGTTTGGATGTTAATGTAATTAAAAGTAATGGTCAATGAAAGGAGTTATTCACAATTTGTATACCTAAATATCATAAGCCCAAGCACCCGCATATAATCCATCATAAAATTATCTACGGGAGTTGCTCTTCTTCTATTTCCATATTGTTCTATATTTGTTAGTCTTAGTTTTTTAACAATCTTCATTAAAATTCATTTTTTTCTTCATATATTTCCTACATTCTAACTTTTTTTTTTACGATTAATGATTCTCTTGTGCATGATTTTAAATGCATTTTATTGTAAAATCAATTATATTGATACGTATTTCAATAAATATTTTGTCATCCACTTTTAATCCTGGACACTTACTCACGTGTGAAGCACACAACCATCTCACCAGTCATATATAAAGCTTGTCGAACTGATTTTTGTCTATGAGATAAATAGTACTTTTGTTTTCTTAAATGTTTATTATGTTATTTTTTTGGTTTTTTTTTTTTCTATTTTTGGAACTTTTATATAAATAAATTTTGATTGTAAGTTTTGATTTTAGGTTGTGTTTTTTATCCGTTAGTTTTGATTTTACGTAGAACCGTAGTTAGAAAAAAAAAATCACAAAACCAAAAAAAAGTTGCAACTTTTCCTCCTTCTCAAAAATATTAACACATGTGCTCGAAATTAACGAATCAAAGTCCAAGAACAAAGGATAGAGGGAGGGATGGAGATCAGAAGGGTGAGTGTAGGAATGGAAATGGGTCGGGTCGGCCCGCAATCCGACCCGGCAGGACCCGAAATAGACCCGACCACACCTGGCCCATGCCATTCGTACGACCCGACCCCTACTCCACGGGTCAAGGCTTGGGTCGGCTCGGCCAGGCCCGAGACTCGACCCAAGACCCCGTTCCTTGTTTTTTTATCGTTTAGTGATTCATTGATTTAGGCATTTGTTTTACTTGTTTGCAACATTCATTGACACTGCATGATTGCAACAACTTTTTTTTTTTTTTTTTTCATTTAATGGTTTAGGCGGCTGTGTTGCTAGCCACTTTTTTTTTTTTTTTCCTCTTTTAGTGGTTTGGGTGGCTGTGCAGCTGTCAACCAATTTTTCTATTATTTTTTTTTGTTTACTGGTTTGGGCGGCTGTGCAGCTGCTAACCATTTTTCCTTTTTTTTTTTTTTTAACCATTTTAGTCACACTTGGTCAGTGCCCAGTGGCCGAACGATTCAATTCTAAGTGACCATTGATGACTTTGGTGCCAACGGTTTAATTTTATTTTTAGTAATTAAAAATTTTTAGTAAAAAAATTACAAAATCCCCTCAATCTTCCATTATAAATACCTCCACACACATTCATTTAAACTTACACAAAAACTATCAAATTTTCTCTCATAAATTTCTACACTAGCAAGCTATCAACTTTCAAGTGTGCTCTCTAATTCTATTCAATAGCATCTAATTCTGTCAAATTTGAAATCAAGATTTGAAGATCAAGTGCTTTAAAGTTTCAAATTATTCCAAATTAGTATTCAATTTTTTTTTAATTTGCATATATTCATTTTTTTTAATTTGCACATTTTTCATCAAATTATTTTTTCTAGATGGATTCTAGAGACACCCATTTTTTGATTTGGAGAGTGGGGATTCAATATCTTTTCCCCCTCAAGAACAAATGAAACAATTTGCATCACCACAAATACCAACACCTACTACTACAAGTGGTGATATTGGTGCATCAACTTCCTATCACGCCCAACAGCTTACCTCTTCAAAAACATGAGACTTGTTTACTAGAATTATACGAGATGATGGAATACATACGGCTAAATGTACTATTTGTAGGGATCTATTAGATGGTAGGATTACTTCTGAAACTAATTATTTAAAAAGAAATTTAAATAGAAAATACTGACACGATCCTCCCATAAATTCTGTAATTGATCAATATTTTTCACATATTACACAAACTCAATTAGGTAATAAAATGGGTAATTTAAATATTTTTCTCATAACCCTATAAGAACGTAAAATAATTTAGTTAGATATATTATTAAAGATGAACAACCCTTAACAATAAGTGAAAATGTATATTTTGAAGAATTTGTTAGTGATAGTTTTACGTCACAATGTCGCAGCTTTTCAAGAAAAACTGCAAAAAATAAAGTTTTAAGAGATTTTGAAACAAAAAAAAAGATGAATTAAAAGCTTATTTTGATAATTTTGATGGAAATGTTTGTTTAACATCTGATATGTGGAAATCTTGCCAAGATATTGAATATATTTGTATAGCTGCACATTACATTGATGAAAATTAGAAATTAAATAAACGCATTATTTCATTTATATTGGTTGAACAACCTTATATTGGATTAAGTACTGGGGAACTTATGTTAAATGAAGTTATATCATGGAAATTAAATAAAAAAATATTTTCTATTACTTTAGATAATGCTTCATATAATGATGTTTTCTTAATTACTTATCTAATGCTTTGTCTATGAATAATTTATTATTTCATGGCCGTTATTGTGTCCATATACTAAATTTAATTGTAAAGGATGGATTAGATATTTATAAATCTTCTATTGTTAAAATAAAAAAGCTGTAATTTGTACTATGAGTTCACCAAAAAGAATTAATATGTTTGTTAGCATATATAATCAAATTGGTTTAAAACCTAGAAATTACCAATGGAAATTAATATAAGATGGAATGCAACTTATATTATGTTAAAAGTTGCTATTAAATATCAAAAACCAATTGATTTATTTATTTTAAATAATCAAGTAATCGGTTTAGATAGTATTGAGCCCATTAAATGGGCAAATGTAGTTTTTTATAGGGATTTTTTATATGTTTTTGATATTGCTACAAAAATATTTTGTGGAATTTATTATCCTACTTCTTCTACTATTGTTTATCAATTAGGGGTTATTGATGAAACTTTCAAAAAATATTTTATCCAAGAATATTATGCCCTTATGGTTTTAACAATGAAGGAAAAATTTGATAATTATTTTAACCCACTTCCTATACATTTTGGTATTGCCACTATTTTAGACCCTAGATATAAAGAAGATTATTTTATTCAATTATTAGATATGATATATGGGCCTGAAAGTATCCAAGAACAATTAAATAATATTAAACAACAAATGCAAGCTCTATTGGGTCGGTATGATAGTAATCGTACAACTGCCCAAACAAATATTGTCACAACGTCTTCCTCTCACCATGACTTTGGTGGCAATACATCTCTTTGGAGAAAAATAACATCTCGACGGACAGAATCATCAACAAGTGCCACTTCAAATTCATCCGACCTCCAATGTTATCTCAGTACACCTCCAATAGAAAATGAAGATGATTTCAATGTTTTAGACTGGTGGGAGGGACAACAATCAAAATTTCCAGTTCTTTCAGCTTTAACTCGTGATATTCTCGCATTTCTAGTTTCTACTATAGCATCAGAGCAAGCATTTAGTGCAAGTGGGCGCGTTATCAGTCAATTCAGGAGTCGACTGCTCCCTCCGACATTAGAAGCCTTAATGTGTTTACGAGATTGGTATCTTGCTGAAAATAGATAACAAGAAGATGTCGAAAAAGAGCAACTTACCCTTGATTTTGATGCAATATATTTAGATGAAAGAGACAAACACAGTAGTGGATCTAGTGACGAATAATAATGATATATAGATAGAATAATAGTTACAAATGATAGTCACTCTTATAAGTGTCAACCTAGTTGGGATGTATAAGATGTGAAATGATACACCTATTTATTATTCTATTATATGTTTTTCTTTTCTTTTTTTATAATTCTACATTTGTTTATTGTAATTTTAAATTTAATGTTAATTATGTAATTGTTTGTTATTTAATAAATTTCAATTTTTATCAAGAATTATTTAATGTGTTTGGTTAAGTTTTATTTTTTATTTTATTTACTTTAACAAGTTTAAAAATATTAAAAAAATATACTAGGTCAACTGGAGCAGGTCAGAGACAGGTGTTGGTAACCCTTCCCGACCCGACCCGACCTGAAAATAGGAAGGGTAGACGAGGGGCAAGTCAGCAGAGGGCCGAGTCGGCCCCAGTCAATGGGTGGGTCGGACCCGACCCGGCCCTTTTATACCACTAGGTGAGTGGAAATATATTAAAAGAAAAAAAAATCTTTTAGTAACAGATCTTTTCGCAAAGCGAGAGAATATATTTAAAAAATCGTTTAAGTAGCAGATATTTACGCAAAAATGTTACATCTGAAACGATTACAAGCTAGGAGCTTGAAACATGATACAAACTTTGCCTTATAAAAGAAAATAATAATAATAAGGAGAAATTATTTTCACATTCATGTTGAAACATGAAAAATTCAAGCAAACCATAAGCCAACGAGGCAAAATCAAGGGCCAAAAAGAGGTTATTTTGGAGGAAATGGTTCAAAGAGAAAAATTCTGTCCAAAAAAGGAAAAACATAAAGGCTCTAGAAAACGAAGAAAAATTAATCATACTTTTGTGACCACAAAAGTTGCAGAGATCGCAGCAAAATATTTATAATAGTATAAAGGAAAAAAAAAAAACTAATAAAGATCTAAAATATTCATTTCCTTACCAAAAAAAAAAACAAAGATCTCAAAACAGGGTCGGGTTCATGATATCAAACCCGACGCAAACCCTCTACTCTTTATTCATTAACCAAACCCACAGAGAGAGAGAGGTCATAACAGCATGCCTCAGTTACCCGCAGAATTTCCAACGTGAATATTATTCACCTATATTCAAATTTTAAACTTATTACTAGGTTTATTTGATTTTCTATATAAATTAAATAAATCGAATTTTCTCTTATTCCATCCAAAAAAATTAACCTAAACTTAATTTTGATAAAGAATTCAACCAAATCAATTCTTGGATCTTGATAATCAATTCTTGGATCTCAATAAACAATGTTATTTCTTTGTTATATATATATATATATATATTTAATTTTAATAATAAAAAATAGAAAATGTATCTTCAATTTTTTTTCCAAAGTTTTAGTGAAAGAGGTTTTGTTTAGACACTGTTAAAAAAGTCGGTTAACTTTTTATTTATTTATTATTTATTAATTATCTCAATATGTTTCTAATATGATGATTACTCACATATATTTAAATTTGGTTATCATTAGAGATTTGTATAGGTTAAGTCAGATAAATCATTCGATTTTCTATTATAAATTAAATAAATCGAATTTTTTTCTTATCCCATCCAAAAAAGATCGACCCGAACCTAATTTTGATGAAGAATCTAACCAAATCAAATCTCGAATCTAAATAAATAATGTTATTTTCTTATTATATATTTCTTATATATGTTTAATTTTAATAATAAATGATAGAAAATGTATTCTCAAATTTTTTAAAAATTTAAGTTAAATTTAAATTAAAAACAAAAAAACTAAATCAAATGAAAACGTTGTAAGATTAAAAGCTCAAAATTATTAGCTTCAATTTATTTTAGGGTGTGCTTTTATCATCTCGAATGTCCATTATGTCATTTTTTATCTAGTCTACTGTTTTCACTACTTTTGGGGGCTCTTATATAAATAAATGCTGGTTGTGAATCATGATTTTAAGCTGTGCTTTTATCCCTTCAAATGTCAACTATGGCCTTTTTTTTGTATATTCTATTGTTTCCTCTAATTTTGGTTGGCTCTTGTATAAATAAATTCTTATTGTAAGCCTTTATTTTCGGTTAACTTTATCATGGTTTTAAGTCACAATAATTTAGCATAAATATGTATATACATCACACTTTGTTTTCTCCAAAATAATATTTTAATAAATTAAATTTATTTATTTTACATTAAATTAGAGAACTAAAGGACCTTTTCGGGTTAAAATTTTATTTATGATTTATGACTATCATAAAAAAAGGTTCAAATTCAACTATTTGAATTCATGACAATATAAATTTTTTTCTCTTTTTCTTAGTTGCTTAATTTATGTATCTTTTAAATTAATAAAAATTTTGATGAAATTTAATTAAATTATAAGAGATATTAATTTAGATTAATATCGATGATTTCTTTTATTTGAAATGTAACTAAATTTTGTTTACAAACTAATTCAAATAGCTTGAATTTGAATTTTTTAATAATATTATAATGATATTTATTTAAGATTGTCATTAATTTTAAAATTTATTAAATTGAAGGTTTAATAATTTAACTATAAATTTTTTATTATAAATATAATTTTTCAAAATATTTAGATTGCATTTGTATTTATAAAATTTTAGATAATGAACGTAAAAACCTTTTATCGATACTAATATAAATTAATATCTTTTATAATTAATTAAAATTTGTGTAAAATTTATTAATTTAAAAATACATAAATGAAATATTATAATTAAGTAAAAAAGAAAAAAGAATATTACCATAAATGAATATTGTAATAAATGAGAAGAACAAATTTAAATGATAGTGTTAGAGTTGCGTAAGATTTCTCAAGATTCAAACCTCTCTTTTTAACGAACAAGGTTTATCTTTTCAGATCTAAATTTTAAAATCGTCTTCAAACCCCTTATTCAACCCAAGTCATCATATCAAATGCATGCCTTATAATATGTAAGAATTTTTTTTATACGTATAAGTATGTATAAAAAAATAATTCAATCCAAAAGACTCATCTATGCCAGGTGTTCGTTGAAAGATAATACATGTGAATACATGTGGAATAATATTAAATATATATATTACACTTACCTTATGAATGGTTTGAATGTGAATGTAATTAAGAACAATATTCAATGAAAAGAGTCATTTTATATCCCAACAAAAGCATTTGCATGCCTAAACGTCACAAACCCAAAGCCCTCATATATAATCAATCATAAAATTATCTATACAAGGTAGTCTTTTTTTTATTTTCATATTATTCTACATTTGTTGGTCTTAGTTTTCCAACAACCTTCATCAACATTTATTTTTCTCTTAATATTTTTCATATTAGATATTTACAGCTAATGATTCTTTTATACGTGATTTTAGATGCACTTTAATGTCAATCAACTATACTGACACATGGTTCAATAAATATTTTATCATCCGCTTTCAATACTGAGTACTTGCTCACGTGCATAGCATGCGGCCCTCTCACTAGTGTTATTATAAAACTAACACCCTTCACTTCTCACTTTTATAGAACTCCACTTTCACTTTTTCGTGACTATATCTCTGATAATTCGTGACTATATCTCTGATAACCTCATGTATATTTTCAACCATATTTGTCTCTTTTTTTATTTTTTGGTGCATATACTATTACATAATTAGGATTTTTCTTTCTGTTAAGCTTTTTTTGTTTTTAACTATTTAATGCTTTTTTTTTTTTTTTTTTTGCTTGGTAATTTATAGAGTTTTTGTTCAAGTGATTGAATTGTTTTGAACAACGTCATATATATTTATATATATATATTTTTCTTTAATGGTAGCTCGTTTTGGTATGGGTATTAGAATTTGAATTTGATTTACCTTCATTTCAGTTATTTTCATTACTATATAAATTAATTAATGATTATGATGTCTTGCTTTGTATCAATTAAAAAACAATAATTGTTTCTTTTCTACTTTGATTTTTTAATAAAATAAACTTAAAATATATATTTACAAAACTAATTTAAAAAAACTATTAAAAAATCTCTTTTACACAACTTCGTGAAAGTACAATTGATAATAGATTTTTAATTTAATATGCAATTTAATAAACAGTGAAGAATGTTATAGAAAAATAAAAGTATAGAGGGTATTAGTTTTGTAATAATAAATAAAAAGGGAAGGTAATTATGATATTTGATGTGTTTGGTATTAATTGACATATTACAAGTCTAGTTTTATAATTTTTTAACAGCAAAAAATGGTAAGAAATGGGAGAAATTTTTGAAGGAGTGTCAATATCCTTACTCTTATCTTTATTGATTTTGATTTATGTTAGCAATTAAGAAAAATAATTGTCTAAGTCAAATGAAATTTTTCACACAACGGAAACTATGGTTTATATTGGACAAAAATACAAACTCACACTCACAATATTTTTTAAGTTACAAGCACTCACAAACTTAGCCTTTGTAATGACAACACTAGTATACCTTGTTAAAGTTATTACTCAAAATTATCACACAAAACTCTCAGTTTTCTTTCTTTTTCTTTTTTCTTCTTTTTTCTCATGTTACGTTAGTTGGAAGGACGACAACGCCTTTTATAGCACACAGGTCGGTTAATTCCCTAACTACCTAAACAAAGATGAAAGAGCAGGCTGATATAACTTTTGCTGTGTCAGCTCATGACATTAATCGTGGACCGTTAGATTTTAATCCAACAGTCCATGAACTGTCTTTGTTGGATTTGGGGGAGCTTACATATTACCATAACATACAATATGTATCGCTAATTTTAAATTCATCGATCCAGATATATTTATATTTATTTTAAATTTAAATTTAAAATCAATAGCACAGCTTATATGTTATGGTACTCTATAAATTCCCCCAAATCCAACAAAGACAGCTCATGTACAATACAACCCATCAATTACACATTCTAACTGGTTACACTCTTTAATTTCCTAAGCTAAGTAAGAGAATTCTAGATGGTCAAACTTTATGTGGAACCGGGTGGTTAAACCGGTTCAACTGAACCATGCAGAAAGTCGGGGGAGCAGAAGAACACGAGCTTGAGCCGGACGGCAGCTGGCGAGCTGCGGGCGAACCACACAGAAGCGGTAAACCAGCACGAGGTGAAACAGCCTGGGAGTGAGCCGAGATTCCACGCAAGCGGGCGTGTGCAGACTTGTGAACCGGTAATCAGAGACTGATTGGTGCATGGACGGCGCGTGGAAAGTGAGCTGGACACCAGGAACTTCAATCAGCGCGTGGGAGCGCGTAATAGATGTTGAGCCAACAAATGTGTATTGATGACTCTACACATGTTTATTGATAACATTACACCTAAAACTTTAGTAAGAATAATCTCAACTTACTTATAATATGCAATATCAATTCAAGATTTGGCTATTTTTGAATAAATTTCATTGCAACTATGGAAAAATTTTGCAAGGAACAATTTTCATAAACTAATCATCATAAGATTTTTCTTTAAACCTAGTTCATTTTTGTAACATAACCAAAACATGCAATAATACTACAGGACATCTCTTATTTGACCGTCGTTAATTTTGTTAAATCTTTTTTGTTTTGCGAATAATTATAAACAAAATTATTGTCTTTATTTTGGTTTTATTACTCATGAAGTCATCTCCACCAATATTCTTCTTTATAACCAAATCAATTAGTCCAACAAATGCCCCCAAACATGCATATATATATATAAACTAAAATTTTAGAGACCAATTCGTTAGTCACCAAAGGCCAAATTTTTGGCCGCTAAAGCTTCAATTTACCCACGAAATTGGGCGCCAAATTATTATCACTTCCGTTGAACAATTGGTTGGTAAAAGTGATACATTTACCATTCAATTAGTTAGAAAAAATGACAACGATTTTGTATTTCTATTGAATTATACTATATTAATTTTTCTTGTAGCAATTTTTATTACTTTTCACAACGAATTGGATAGTAAAAGTGTCACTTATAGCAATCAGTTGGCTATGAAGAGTAATTAAATTCGTTGGAATAAATAAGTAAAAGAACAAGTAAAAACAAAAAAAAAATGGAGATTTTTGTTAAGGGAAAAAAAAAAAAACCTAATGAAGTGGTGAGAGAGGAAAGTGTAAAAAAAACAAGCATTTAAATTTTTGATTACGTTGATATTTTTTATTAAATTTTAATAGTTGATTTAATGAAAGGGTTTGATGTTAACAATATTTTAAAATAAGTAAAATAAATATAATTTTTAAACATTGAGAGATTATTAGTGTAGTTATCCAAATATTAAGGAGAGGTAATTATAATTTACTCAAAAAAAAATTACCAAATGTAAGATAGAAACTAAAAATGGAATACTACCTCTTATTAAATTTCATATTTAAAAAATAAATAAGTGTATCTATATGTAGATTCTATGCCTATGAATAACATATAATAAAATATTAACCAGTTTCACACAATTAATTCCATCTAGTTACTATGACCCTAGATGGCTTGGTTTTGTGCAAATAGATAGTACTAGATATGCCCTTGGAACTACGATAACACTTATTTCCACTTATTGTGACAAGTTATACACAATAGATATAAACATATTATGGGTAGTCTTGTAGTAGTAATAAGACTATTTCATTGTGATTTAAGAGTTAAAGATTCAAGATTAATCAATATCTTTGATTTTAGGGAAAGACCAACTACATTTGACTCTTCTAGATTATATTATTGGGGTTGATGTGTATCGTGGTATTTGCAGAGAGGAGGAATTTTATATATGCCCCTAAGTTGTGTTTGATTGCGGGATAAGAACTAAAGATTGGGCATGTTAATTGTAGGAATTGCTTATATCTATTGTTTAGTCGCCTGGATATATCACCCAAAATACATGATTAATATCCCAAAGTGGGATACGGCATCCCATGATCCATGGAGGGGTGGTTATCTCTTATTACGGGATTTATTTCCCGTTAAAAGTCAAAAATTTATAATTATTTCTTATCAAATTTTGTATTAAATTTCATCTCTTATTTTACTTTACATGTTATTAGTCAAATACTAAAAAATAAATAATAATAATTTCACTTGAAAAATTAATCATATATTAGATTCAATCTTATATATTAATTACTTCATGATATTAGTTATCCTCCTTCATCTTAACCTTCCAAGCATGTTGTTTTGAAGCATGTCCTCTAAATCTATTGAAATTAGATATTTGTAGTGAGTCTTACTAATTAATGTCTTTAGGTTATACAAAGATTCATTAGACCAGGAATAATGCTCTCGCCAGGAACACTAAAATGTTCTTTGTTTGCCATTAATGATCGATGATGGGTTGTGTGAAGTAATAGTGAGTGGTGGACCGGATGAGAGGCTATTTATGTGGATGGCGGAGGGAATATTGATGGGTGATAAACAGTCATTGAAACCCCTTTTTTTTTAGCCTTTATATAATTTTTTAAAATTTTCGAAAAAAATAGAAGAAAGTTCCTAAAAATAATCAAAAAATATGTTTTTGTTTTTGATTTTTTGAAATTTTAAAAACAAAAAGTTACCAAACCACTTTGAATAATTAATAAACATATATTTTCACTCCATGTGTATTTGAATTACTTCTTGAGGAAAAAAATAGAACCCAATTTGCTGACATGAAAAATATATACATGTGTATATATATATATGTATCACGTCCCAAGCATGAAAATGGTGGCTTGCGGTTCAAGGAAAACCAATAGGTTACTGGAATAATCTGATCTTCACAAGATTTGATAACGGTGGGGAGTTAATTCAGTGGAGAGATTGTCAACTCTAAATTGAATGGACGGCAAGCAACCATTTTTTCAAACCAAGGTAATACAAAATCTAGTCATTTTAGAAAGGTTTAACTTCATGACATCAGCGACTTATTTATCCAAGTCAGATTCAACCGTATGCTTCAATTCTAAACTGTTATGATATCCCTATTACATATAATAGGTATTTTTTTATAGGGATCCTGGATATTCTAAATTTTGTCAATAGCATGCATATATATAACATATATATATATATATATATATATATATTTCAAAACAATTAAAATTTTGTATTTTCAATTATATATTTGAGAATGAAGCACTCTATTTCTTTTTTTTTTTCCTAACTAAATCTTTTTATTATTATTATTATTAAATCATGCTCTCGGAAATAGTCTCATTCAATACAGGGTAAGATTGCGTATAATAGGTCTAATGTGACTAGATCCTAGCTCAACCCACATAGATGAGAGTTTCATACACCGAATTACCTTTTTATTAAATCATGCTCTCACTCACCTTATTGGAGTCTCAATATAACGTATATAAGGAAGATATAATAATTTGTTCGTATTTCACAACACATTATTAGAATTACGAATATAAGGTCGCACTTGCTCATCAAATCGTGTTCAAAATATCACAATTGAACAATATCGAAACATTATTAATAAAAAGTAAAAGTACTATCATTAAACACAATACATACAAAGTATTCGAACATGGGTTGAAATTATTAGGTAAAACACAAAATCCAACAACAATACTTTTTAATTTGAAATTGACATGCCTTAGATAGCAAATTTTAATTATTGTTCCTTTTAACTAATTACAATCCAAATTCTCGGAGTACCGTATTATTGGGAAAGGTAGCAAGCTTGGGTGAAGTTGCATGGGTAACGTGGACAAATCTCACACCGCGCTCTTACTCAACATGACAGCAATCGGGCTCCTTACACGATGGGTTCCATCAGACCACTCGAGAAACCCAAATGCCTCTGAAGTAATTCCATCGTAGGTGAATTTGACCTCATATGTAAGGACACGGTTCTGCAGGTTGAACACAAGTGTGTTTGGGATAACAGTGAGCTGAACACCTGGTGGGGCAGACCACATAGCAGTATAAGTTACATCCGCTGAACTCCCGACATTTTTCACATTCCTCTTGTATATCACCTCACGTTTGATCGCATTAAACACCACAGAGAATGATGGAAGGTTCAGATCCCCCGGAGTAGACAACGTCTGTGTACGGCAATCCACGTGGCCAGACCCTCTGAGAAAGAGCTCAATTTGCTGCTTAGTGTATCCAATGGAGCAAAGGAATTCCAAGTAATCAGTCTCACCCAAGTCATAGACCAACCCTGGATCAGACGCTCTAGTCGGATCCACGTGTCCTGATCCGTGGACATACGGTGTTGATATCTCTCTGGTGGCAGTATCGATAATACTGCTACCAGAATTGTCTATATCGGTAGCAGTGGTCATAAGGGCAGATTTAATAGCAGCTGGGGACCAAGTCGGATATATCTTGCGAAGCAGCGCAGCTAAGCCACTCACGTGGGGACATGCCATGGACGTACCAGGTATGATATTGAATTGCACCCTTCTCGAATCATTGGATGATCCACTAGGGCTGGCATCACCAGTCCAAGCAGCCAAGATATCGACGCCCGGAGCTATGACGTCGGGTTTGAGAGTCTCCGGCGTAAGTTTGTTGGGACCGCGGCCTGAAAAACTGGCTACTCTTGGAGCCGGCGGAGCAATATTATATCCGATCAGCGTTCCTCTAAACTGGATAGTGGCAATAGGAGAAGAGGGTGATCGGGCGTACAATTTTATGTGATCGCCGTCAATTTGTCCGACCATTGTTGCGGGGAACAGATACGGTGCGGAAGTGATGCCATCGCCATCGGGTGCCATGTTCGCCACTATCATTGCGACGCCACCTGATGATTTGATGACATTCCCTTTATCTGTTTCACTGATACCTCCTCCACGATCGCATAACACGATTTTTCCGGTGACGCTTGATGGAACGAGCTTGCCTGGGCGACAATACGAGTCTCCAGCATCGGCGGCGTATACCAATGGCCCCGAAATTGTCTTACCAGTAGAAGTGGAGAAGATTGATACGCCTTGGATGATTGTACGGTCACCCAAAACAACATCCGCCGCAAACCTCCTATCGATTGTGGATGCTCCGACGGTGAGCATCCACGGTGCAATATTACGAACGGTGTAATCATCCGGACCCAAGTTGCCTGCTGCGCACGAGAATATGATTCCATTTCGGACGACTCCAAAAGCTCCGATTGCAGAGCTATCACTGTAGTAGGGCGGCGGAGCTATACCACGTTTACTAGGTACAATGGAGAAAGAAACGACGTCAACACCGTCGAAAACGGCTTGATCCATTCCGGCGAGGATGTCGTCGTCTGAGCAACCTGCCTTCCAACAGACCTTGTAAACGGCAATTCTCGCCTTGACGGCGATGCCCCTTGCTTCACCTGCTCCATATTGATAGAAGCCGGCATTTGCAACTACCGCTCCAGCAGCTGTGGAGGCCACGTGTGTCCCGTGTCCATCGTAATCTCTCGGCGAACTAGCTGGCTGTCTTTTGTAGAAAGCTCTCGCGCCAATCACTTTTCGATTACAGAAGGAAGGTGGGAAGTCTGGTCCCGTTTCGCATTTCCCTTTCCAACCGGCGGGCACCGGAGTGAGTCCCACGTCGGAGAAACTCGGATGTGCTTTGTTATAGATCCCAGAGTCGAGGACTCCGATGATAACATCTTCGCCGTAATGAGAAAGGGGCCAGAGTCCGGAGGAGTCCGTGAGACGAAGAAAGCTCGGAGAGCGAGTGGTTTGGATCTGGTGGGTCTCGGATGGTAGAACCGCGATAACGCCGGCGACCTTCCGCAGCTCCGCCACCTGAGCGGCTGTGAGCCAGGCAGCGAAGCCGAACGCCGCCCGTTCATAGGTGTAGTAGATAGTCTCATCACTAACAGAAGTACTAGTGGTGGTGTTTGCAATGGCATTTGTGTGTAGATTAGAAGGCAGCGACTCAATCATGGACCAATACCATTCTCGATGAGAACCGAAGGTAGGCGGCTTCTGTGATTCCGACACATGTACGATATAACTCTGGGGAGAAAGATCCAGTGATTCAGATGAGACCAAGTTTGCTTCAGTTGAAGCAAAACAGAGCAAGATGAATAAGGATACCAAGTCGATTAATGAAGTGCCCATTTTAATTAATTCGCTGATCTACAATTGTTTGATGAATTACGCGAATTAATTTATTTATAGTTGAATCCACGGGATCAGATCGTAGCGCGTTACAGAGGAGAAACTTCCACTGTTTTGCTTAGTGATTCCTTCTTTATTATAACATCAATAATTCAACTTTTCATGTGCTCAACCCTAACTAACCAAGTACAATTATTTAGAACTACATTTATGTTTCAAACCCACCCTGCCAGTATTGGCATACATTTATTCAGAAATGCATTTACGTTCTGCATGTGTTCAAACTCAACCTACCTATGTTGAGAGATACATGCATTTATGTTTTGCACGTACGTGCTCAAACCCAACCTACCAATATTGGGAAATTTACACTTTTGTTTCTTTAATTTGCTATGTATTCACTGATATCCTCAGCCTTTGTTTGGTAGTAAGTGAATGAGAGTGAAATGAGTAAATAAGAAGAGATATAAGAAGAGATAAAAAGAAAAAAATTAACTTCCATTCCTTTTTGTTGATCCATTTCATTTACTTCTTTTCCTTCCCCTTACCTTCTTTGCTATTCTCCCAAACAAAGGCTCAAAGATTGAATGAATATAAAATTAAAACACTGTAATGTATTCAAAATTTAGAGTTAATAATATAATATTCGAAAAGTTGTTAATTTAAAATTTTGGACCCATAGCCTAGAGTAATTTTTGCAAGAGTTAAAAAACGTAGGTTGAGATTTGTTAAGTTAAAAAACAAAAAAAAAATTAAACACGTTACTGTATTAAAAATTTAGAATTAATCTATGTAATAAGGGATAATCATTGATGGGATGATTATCCTACATAGAAGGGAAAAGGGGAGGCTCGAGTTGGGGTAGGGAGAAGGATACAGGAGTAATCGTGCCTTACACGGATATCATGCTAGTAATATAATATTTGAAGAGTTGTTAATTTAAAATTTTGGACTTATAACCTAGAGAGCTAAAAGATGTAGGTTAAGGTTTGTTAAGTTGAAAAAAAAATAAATTAAGATTTAGCTCAAGGATTAGTTAATATAAAAAAGCATAAATAAAATAGTTAGAGGTTAGTTAACTTTGAAATTTCGATTTCAGAAAATAATGAATTTGAAAAATTAGAGCATGGTTGATGTATGTTTTCAACACAGAAGTGAAAGGAAATGAAAAAAAGATAGAGGAAAAATAAAATTTACAATTTATACAATTTTTATACATTTAAACAAGTAAAAGTTAAACTTTGTTGATAAATATTTATTTATTTTAATCTTATTTTCATAACTCAATAATATAATAAAAATTAACTTTTTCATTTCATTTTGTATTCCTACCATTATCCTTCCCCTTTTCTTTCCCTCCACAAATTAATTTTTCAAAACATAGCTTAAAAGTCAAAAAGTAAATTTTTGAATGGACATAAAATTTATATAAAACTACTACTCGAGATTATTTCAAATTTGAATATATATATTTTGAGATTTCTTAACTTAAAATTTTAGACTTGATATTAGGGGGCTGTTTGATGGAAAAATGAATATCAAAAGTTATTAAAAATTATAAAAATTTTATATTTTTATCTAATTAAAATTGTCACATATCATTTTTACGTCAAATCTTTATAATTTTATTGTATTTTTTGATCAACTTTTTTTCAACCAAATACCTCCTATGTGAGAGACCTATATGAGAGAGAGAGAGATAAAAAGAAGCTTGAAATTAGTTAATTTAGAAAAGCATAAATAATTACTCTTGGTTAGTTTTGCTAGAAAATTTATTCAGAATCGAATTGTACTCGTGCCTCCTTTAAAAGCTGGCATAAATTAGCTAAGGTAAGTCAATATCTGTGAATATTACATATTCTATATTATATGAATACCGTAACTTTTCACGACCAGTGTTTTAGTCGTCAGAGACCTAAATTTTGGTTGTTAACCCTGCAGTTTACCCACGAATAGATACAGAGCCGGCTCTGTTGTAGTGTGGGAGCAACACCCTTGAAACATAGGGTGGGTTCCTTATGGCAACCGGTCAATGCCAACCTCTTCGATGGGGCCGCTGGCTTCCTGATTTACCTCTCATACGATGCTCCTGGGACCGGGTGGTGTGGGCCGGTTAGGGTGTCCGGACAATACACCTTTTGCTCTAGAATTCAGAAATGTAGGATCAAAAGTATAGATATATTTCATATATATAGCTGCAAACTTTGCACGTACAAAAGGCAAACACAGGACTCCTCTTGTTAAGAGACAGAGAGAGAGAGAGTCAACCTTAGGGATCTAACCCTACGGCACGAGCTGGAGCAGTGAAGCCCCTGCATCTTATTCATACTTAATTTCTAGCCTGTGAATATATATACACTAGTAAAACCTGCCCGTGCAATGCACGGGCTGACGTATAGAGAAAATATATAGATTTATTAGAATTGTATTTAGAGTAAAATAAAAATAAATAAAAATATGATGCAAGAAAATAACAAAATATGAATTCTCAAATACACCTTTGTTTGAAATTATTCATTTCAAATATAATATAATAAAATGAATTTATTCATTTTAATTAATTCCATTTTAATTAATTTTATGCATATTTGCTAACATTTTATATCATAATTTAAAAAGAATAAATTTTAAATTCATATCATATTCTTTTTCCTGTGAAAATTATTAATCAAAACACAGCCAAAGTAAATATAAGGCTAGACTTTCAACTTTGATTTAAGAAAAAAAAAACTTTAAAAATAATAAAATTGTGTCGAGAAAGAAAGACACGAAACAGAAAGAAAAGAAAAATCTACAAACATTGAATAAAATAATATAGAGAAAAATAATTAAGAAATAAGTATTTTACCCTTATTTTAAATAAATTAAAAATATAATAAAATAAAAAAAATATTAATATATTAATTTTTTAATCTAGTTAAAATAATTTCTTAACTTCCATTCATTTTTCTTTTTATTTTCCAATAAAACCTAAATAAGGGAATGAATTGTGAATCAATATCACTTCAATTTCTTTTATGGAAAGAGATATAGAGACACAAGTGAGATAGACGAGAAACTTAGATAATATAAAATAAAATAATAAGAAGAAAGAGGAAAAAATAATTAAAATTTTGAGTTTCTTAGAAAATAAATCTAAAACACTAAAAAAAGTCTGTTTAGACTAAGAACTTGGTGCAAGAAAAAAAAAACAAAGCAAAAATGAAAACAAACAAATATGAAAAAGGCAAAATAACTAAAATCCTAAACATGTAACTTTTTCTGAATGCATTTAAAAAAATTAAATAAAATGCAATAATTATTATAGTTAAATTTTTAACTTAATTAATTTTAATTTTTTAAATTTCATATATTTTTCTTTGCATTTTATTTCATCACCTAGATAAGAAAAAGAATTTTGAATTCTTTCCTTTTGTTTTTTCTGTAACAAAATCTTAACATCCAAGCGCAGTCTAAATAAAAGAAACATTTTCGTATTTATATCCCTTTCTCTTAATTATTTTTCTTTTTGTTTTTTTTTTATTTTGTAAAAGAAGAGGAGATGAAGAAGTGTTGAAGAGTTACTTCTACAAGTTATTTAATGAAAATAGTAGTAGCAACATACAATTAGAATAGCTTACCACTTCTAGGGGAAAATTGAATCATATGTTCTATAGAAAAATTAATATGGATGAAATAAAATAAGTATTGAAAAGGATGAAGAATAGAAAAGTGGTTGAATCAGATGATATCACTATTGAGGTTTGAGGTGCTTGGGGAAGGATGGTATAAGTTAGCTGATAAAGTTTTTTAATGTAGTGCTAAAAAGTATGAAGATGCCTGATACATGGAGGAAGAGTATTCTTATACCCATATACAAGAGCAAATGAGATATTTAGAACTGTGTGAACTACAGCGGGATTAAACTGATGAGTCATACGATGAAATTATGGGGGAGAGTTATTGAGAGAAGATTAAGAAGCACAACAAACGTTTCAGAGAATCAATTTGGTTTCATACATAGGAGATCAACCATAGAGGCTATCTTTCTCTTGAGTAGGTTAATGGAATAGTATAAAAAAAGTCAAAAAGATTTACATATAGTGTTTATTGATTTGGATAAAACCTATAACCGAGTTCCTCGAGAGATTGTATGGAGAGTATTGAAAAAAAAGAAGTGTGTGTCGCATATATTGAGGTGATAAAGGACATGTATGATAGAGCCGTGAAATCTATACGAACGACTAGCAGAGAGACTAAGAGTTTCCTATCATAACTGGCCTACACCAAGGTTCAGCGTTAAGCCCATATTTGCTTACCCTAGTTATGAATGAGATTACAAAAAATATTCAGAATGAGGTGTCGTGGTGTATGTTATTTACAGATTACATTGTTTTAGCAGATAAGACGAGAGAAAAAATGAATGCTAAGCTAAAATTGAGGCAGAAAATGTTAGAGACAAAAAGATTTAGACTAAATCGATACAAAATGGAATATATGGAATACAAGTTTAGTCAAAGTAGGATAACTAATAGGATAGAAGTAAATTTCGGCATACAAAAGATTGTAAAGAAAGAAAACTTTAAATACCTTGGGTCTATGGTATAACAGGATGGAATGATTAATACTGATGTAAGTCACAGGAGTCAGGCCTAGTGGAACGAATAAAGGAGTGCTTCGAGGGTCATGTATGATCAGAAAATCCCCATCAAGGTGAAAGGAATGTATTGTATGGTGGTAGTAAAACCAGCGTTGTTATATGGATCAAAGTGTTGGAAAATAGAGCATAATCATATTCTGAAGATGGTAATTACGGAGATGAGAATGCTAAGATGGATGTGCAGGATCACAATGAGAAATAGAATTAGGAACGAGGAGATTAGAGACAAAGTAGGAATAGCACCAATTGAAGATAAAATGAGAGAAAATCGATTAAGAATGTTCGTCCATGTTAGAAGGTGTTCAACGGAGGTACCAATTAAAAGGTGTAACAACGTGGAGATTGCCATGGGTATAAAAGGGAGGGGAGACCCAACAAAAGTTGGAAAAAAACTATTAAACATAACATTACCTACATGGATCTAACGGAGAACATGACCCTAAAAAAATTTGATTGACGTTATCAAATTTATATAACCGACCCCATCTAGTGGGAAAATAAACCTGGTTTAGTTTGATTTGGTTTGGTAAGAAAGAGAAACAAACATCACCTACCAAAAAAAAAAAAAAAACAAACAAACAAACATGCAAGTGTAAGATAAGAAAAAAGAAATGAACATAGAAGAAAACTTTTGATTTAATTTTCATGGTTTTTTATAAAAATAAAATTTTTGACAAAACTGATTTTATTATACAATCAAGAAACATTAAGATATCGCTAAAGATAATTTCAATAGATATAAACAAAAATTAAGTGCGAAATTGAAAAAAAAAATGGACCAGAAATCTATTAAAATACTAAAGAAATATATTTACAATATTCGAAGGATAATTTCAGTAGATGTAGATAAAAAATAAATACAAAATAAAAAAAAAACAATAGTACAACTAAAAAGGCTGTTGAAATCCTAAGGAAATATTGACGCCTATTACATAAAATAAAAATAAGTGCATATAAGATAGAATAGAAATAGAAAAAATCGTGACTTTGAAAAGAAAAACCAAAATAAAATTAAAATAATATAATTCTTGGGAAAAAATGGTAAAATGTAATAAACCTTAGATAGGAGGAAGGTTAAAAAAAAAAAAAAAGTTCCAAAAAGGTCTTTTTTATTATTCTGAAAAAAGTGAAAATATTAAATAATAATAAACTACTTAAAACAAAAAGGGCAAAAATGAAAAAATAGCACAATAAGTACATGTCGCTGAAGGCAATTCTCACTCGTTATTAAGAAGAAGAGAATAAAAAAAAAAAAAACACAGAAAGAAGCAAAAGGCCAAAACGATGAGCTAAAACAAATTGAGGCAAAAGTTGACGTTGAATGTTGCAGGCTCATTCTCCGAGAGTAGAAATTGATATATATATGTAGCCCATGTGTGTATGCTATTCACATACATATACCTAGATACATCGATGCTTCTTATACATTACACACACATATATGTGCATATCCTTCTTCTAGTGATTTTACACCATGTTTGTTTGCAGGATAAAACGGGAGATTGGACTAACAGTCTATCATTTTTGACCAAGTTGATTTTAGTCTCGTGTTTGGTTCGCAGTATTAGAACTCTGGACTGTACTTCATATCCCCCAAAACGGGGGATGAGTAATATCATGGGGGATGTGGTATTATTCATCCCCCATCTCTGGATTTGTTTCCCTCCAAAATCCAAAAGTTCATAATTGTTTCCTATCACATCATATGTCAAATCACATCTTTTATCCCATTTTATATCCCACCAATCAAACACTACATTTATAATCCCACATCAAAAACTAATCCTATATTTTATCCAATCCCATATATTATCCATGGTATTACTTATACCCCATCATCCAATCCCTCCAAACAAACATACCCTAGTTTAAAATCAGATGGTGGTTTAATCCTCAAAAATGGTCAAAAATGGTTGACTTCCTTTTCTGAGCGGTGCTAGCTTCCCCTTCGTTTCAACAGCATTTAGCGCAACTCCCCCATTTATTATGACAACGACAGCCGTATTTGAATCGACCGGCCTGGACAGTCTCCTTTGCCGCCTCCACTACACGAACAAATAAAATAATTAAAAAGAATTTACAGTAATGATATATCTATACAATAAAATATAACTTGCAAAAAAATTTAAGGTAGTTAAGATAATAATTAACCATTTCCAATTTTGTTTTCTTCCCTTATTTCAGTGTAATTGTGAATGGGCAGAAAAGGAAATTCAATGTTACGGTCTCAATCCACTACTTCTTCGGTTCCTCTAACATTAAAAAAATGTTACACTTTTTTACTAACAATTTTCTATAAATAATCCATGTTCATTTATTTTTATTTTTTAATAATTGTTGTAGTAATCGTAGTACTAGTGTTTGCAATGGAGTACCAAAACCGGGCAGCGGCTCAAATCATGGACCAATACCATTCTCGATTAGAGCTGAAAGTTGGTGGCTTCTGTGATTCTGACACATGTACGATATAACTCTTGGGACAAAGATCCAATGATTCAGATGAGGCCAACTTTGCTTCAGTTGAAGCAAAACAGAGCAAGATGAATAAGGATACCAAGTCGATTAATGAAATGCCCATCTTAATTAATTCACTGATCTACAATACTTTTTACAGGAATCAATTTATTTATAATTCATTCCGCCGGATCAGATGATTCCTTCTTTATTATAACATCAATGATTCAACTTTTCATGTGTTTAAACCTAACTAACCAAGTACCGTTATTGAGAAATGCATTTATGTTTTAAACCCACCCTACCAATATTGGCAAATTTACATTTATTGAGAAATGCATTTATGTTTTAAACCCAACCTACCAATGTTGCGAGAGACATGCATTTGCGTTTTGCATGTACGTGCTCAAGCCCAACCCTACCAATATTGGGAAATTTACACTTTCGTTTCTTTAATTTGCTATGTATTCACTCATACCCCCCCGCCTTTGTTTGTTGATCCATTTCATTTACTTTAGTTTCCTTCCCCTTCCCTTCTTTACGATTACCCCAAAACTCCCAAACAAAGTCTCAGAGATTGAATGAATATAAAATTTAAATACTCTGCTGTTTTAAAATCTTAGAGTTAATAATATAATATTGGATTAGTTGTTAAGTTAAAATTTCGGACTTATAACCTAGAGTAATTTTGGCAAGAGTTAAAAAATGCAGGTTGAGGTTTGTTAAGGTAAAAAATAATAAATTAAAATTAGTTCAAGGATTAGCTAACATAGAAAAGCATATATAAAATAGTTAGAGCTTAGGTAAGTTTGAAATTCTAATTTCGGAAAATAGTGAATTTGGAAAATTAGAGCATCATTAGCGTTACGTTTTCAACATGAATTTGTAAAAGAAAAAGAAAAATTGAGGAAAAGTAAAATTTACAATTTGTCAATTGTCGTATATTTATTCAAGTAAAAGTTAAACTTTGTTGATAAATATATATGCATTTTAGTCTTATTTTTCTAACTCAATAATAAATTTTAACTTTTTCATTTCATTTTGCATTCTTACCATTTTTTTTTTTTTTTTAAGTTTTCTATCCCTCCACAAAATCATTTTTCAAACGCAGCTTAAATGTCAAAAAGTAAACTTTTGAATGAATATAAAATTCAAACAAAACTACTGCTCTGGATTATTTCAAATTTGAATATATGTAGTTTAAGATTTCGTAATTTAAAATTTTAGACTTCATTAATAATGATATTATATGAGTGAGAAAATTAAAAAAAATAAAACCTGAAATTAGTTAATTTAGTAAAACATAAATAATTACTCATGGTTAGTTATGTTAGAAAATTTATTTAGATCGAACTGAACTCGTGCCTTTTCTTTAGAAGTTAGTATTATGAATCATTAAGCTAAGTCACTATTTGTAAATATATCTTGCATATTTATTATTGTATGAATAAATTAAAATTTTAGTGACCAATATTTTGATCACAAAAGGCCTAGTTTTCGATCGCTAAAGCTACAGTTTACTCCGAAATTTGGTGTCAAATTTTTATTATTTTCATTGATCAATTACTTGCTAAAAGTGACACCTTCATCGACCAATTAGTCGAGAAAAACTATAAAAGTTTTGTCATTTCTACTAGATTACATCAATTTTTCTTGTAACAATTTTTATTACTTCCGTGACCACAGCAAAATTGATACTTTTAACGACTCACTAATAGCGAAAGTAACAAAACTTTGTTGGAAAAATTAAGTAAAATACAAGTTGAAACAAAAAAAGTTTTTGGAGATTTCAAAAGAAGGGAGGTAAGTATAATTTTTAAATATTGATAGGTCATATATGTAATTATCCAAATATTGAGATAATTAAGTATAATTTACTTAAAAAAATTTACCAAATGTAAAATAAAAATTAAAAATAGAATACTATCTTCTATTAAATTTTATATTAAAAAAATAAATAGTTAAGTGTATCCAAATATAGATTCTATACCAATAACATACTGTTGGTACCAAAAGTACGTTTGACACGTGACAAGTCCCCCGAGCATAACTCCAATGTTCTCTCGTTGTTGGGGAACACTTCCCCAAGCAGGAGTGATGGGACGTCTGGACAGTTCCCAGAAGTCACATCACCCACTATCCCTACTCTTGCCCCAATAGACAATTAATGAAGATCGTGTTCATTTAAGACAGAGGAGGCGGCATTTAATGGCACACGACAGGCATTTAATGAGAAGTATACTATTTTCAGAAAAGGCTGACGAGGAAAGAAAGCTAATCATTACCTATTGTTCAAGGAGACGAGACATTGTTTTCCATTCTAACTATAAATAGGAGACTTCGTGATAAAATTGAGGTATGCCTTCTATAATCTACCAACTACAATTCAATTGATTTTCTCTCAAGCCTGCACTGACTTAATCTTTGGAGGGGTTATGGTCGGGAACCCCCCGACCTCTCTTTTTAACCTCTTTTCTATTGACAGGTTCACGAAATCCTTTTTCCGGTGGACGTAGGAGGTATATTCGGCCGTGATCTTTTATTGCCGAACATTTGGCGCCGTCTGTGGGAATTCTCCTTGAGTTCCCCACACGCTTTACCATAGAACAAACACCTTTGGAGCGACGAGAACATGGCAATGGCTACTGGCAAAGATAATACCCCTCCATCTACTCGATCAGGGGAGGAGACAGGAGCTCGAGTGCTAAAAGAAGGGGGGTTGATAATGAGAACGCCAGTGCCAACGAGTGGCAAGCACCAACGAAGGAGAAATACGGAGGTAACGAGACGGCTGCGCAACTTAGAAAACAAAGCTGCGGCAAAGCAAGCCGAACTGGAAGATGTTCTCCTCAAGGTGAAGGAGGAGAAGGCAAAGATGAAGCAACCGATAGACTCGGATGAAGATCAAGAAGGGACCAGTTTGGAGGAAAGTTACGACCATTTGTATAGTGATCCCCCCCTTGGGAGTAACCTGGAGGGTGGCAATGACTAGATAAAGCAACTATCTGATGTAGGACGTCATTTTGACGTCGACCTCGCGACGCTAAGTCACCAACAATGACCACCACGGGATCAACGCAAGAAGGGACATCCACCACCTAAGGGGAAACCCTCCAGGCAACATAGGAGGGAGGAGGGCTTAAAGAAATCAATTGCCAGTCGCAATGAGGAAGGAGACTCTAAAGAAAGCTCCTCTAGCGGGGACCCTATTCCCAAAAGAACCAAGAAGTCTTGCGTACGTTGGAATGAAGATCCGTGGCTCGATAAGCTAGAGGGATTTAACCTCACGTCCCGTGGCATGGCCATGAGAGCTCTGGGAAAAATCTCGGCCTCACTGTTCGTAGAGGACATTTGCGAGGCCGAACCTCCAAAGAAGTTTCAAATGCCCCGGCTCGCTGTCTATGATGGAAAATCGGACCCCCTGGCCCACTTCCGTTATTATATGCAGGCGATGACCTTATGGAGTAATAACGACGAGTTGATGTGTCGTGTCTTCCCGTCCACTTTGGGGGAC
>QLOD02000030.1:21590008-21602457 GCA_003260245.2 Sideroxylon spinosum
GGTTATATATGCCATGTAAAACAGATTTCACTCTATTAATTTATATAGGGGTGAAGATGATCATGGCAGAGTAAGGGCAATTGCCCCACTTGTCATTTTTTTGGAAAAAAAAAAAAAAGAAAAAAAAGAAAAAGAAAAATTAATCATACATATTTTTCAGTATTGCTCTCACTAAAATTTTCTTTTGACTCCACTATCCCAAAACTACACCATTTATTCTAGAAGGTCAAAAGTCAAATCCTTTTTGGCAAAACTCTCCTTCTCCCATACCATTTTTTTTTTCTATTGCATAGAGTAACGAATTCTAACTCGAGTATTTTATTTTATTTTATAAGTTGCCTCCACCTACTATATTTTCTATCTCTGCCACTAAATCTATGCTTGTGCAAGGTTTATTTTGTTTAACACAACCATTTTAATGTAGATAAAAGGAGGGTTGCATTAAGTAACTGACAACTAGTGTAAAACTTTGTCAAAACCATTACGAACGTGTATCAAAATATATACTGAGTAAATACTATGTTCCCCTTAAGCGATATGCAACATTTGCCATTGGGTGGGGCAAAAATGGGCAAGGGGCGCCATTGGTTGCAGCGATAAATAAGTAGGGGTTTCAGTAAACTTAGGTTAAAGGAGTTAGTCCAAACTAGTAAAATTAAGGTCCATTTGGTACACCTATTTTGGGCCCGCTTTCATTTTATACTTTTAAAAATAAGGAAAACTGTTTAAAATGCATTTGGTCAATCATGTTTTTAAAACCTGTTTTAGAAAATGGATTTTCAGATAAAATACAAAATGGTTAAAAGTCATTTTGGGACTTTTTAACCCAAAACAAGGATAATTTTAAAACACAAAAAGACAAAAAATATCAAACCAAATGCATTTTCAATATTCTTAAAACATGAATCTTAAAGCGTAAAATAGAAAATAGAAATCAAAAAATAGAAACGCAAACCAAATGCTACCTTAGGTTTGCCACTTGGAATATAGGAACACTCACCAATAAAAGGATGGAATTAGTAGACCTTTTGATTATGGGAAGAGTAAATATAGCTTGCTTACAAGAAACTAAATGGGAGACTGGGAAAGCAGAGTAATTAGAAAATAGTGTTTGTAAGTTAAATTATACCATAATGGATAAATATAGAAATGGCTTAGAAATTGTGTTAGATAAAAGACTAAAACAAGATGTTGTAACAATTATTTGAAAAGAATATAATTAATATAATTAGTGTATATGTGCTACAATTTGGATTAAATCAACACATTAAAGCACAATTTTGAGATAAAATGGATGAGTTGATTTGGGCAATACCCCTACAGGAGCACTTGGTTTTGGGAGGAGACTTTAATGGTCATGTAGGGAAATATGATGGAGGTTATGACATTGTACATGTTGGATTTGGTTTTGTGGGATAGGAACAAGGGAGGAGAAGCTATCTTAGATTTTGCGGTAGCCTATGGCCTAATACTAGCAAACACTTATTTTAGAAAGGAGATGAACTTTTATCACTTATAACAGTGGATTTTTTATTTTTTATATTTTATATATTATATATATATTTATTTATTTATTTATTTTGTCCGGGAAGTTTATAACAGTGGATTAAATATAAGCCAATTTGATTTTTTCATAGCTAGAATAGCAGATAGGTTAAACCGTATAATCACATACATCGGATAAATCGTAGATGTGCCAATTAGGAGGGGTAATACCATTCAAATTGTGGGAGATGCAAGGGGACCAAGTAGACCAACACTCTAGTGGGTAGAAATAATAAAAAAAGACATACTTCAATGTGGTTTAATGGAGGAGACGATCCATAACAAAGAAGAATGGAGAAAAATGATTCATGTAGTAGACCCCATTTAGTTGGGAAAATACTAAGTTGAGTTGAGTTGATTCGAAATCTATGTGTATGCTCTAGATATTAATACATTATACTAACCTGTTTGATGTAAAATACATGCTTATATTAATGGACTAAGGTTGCCTATGTTACCTGAAATATTGGTGTAAAATTCGCTTTGCAGATTGAAAATGTTGATGGAGAAAGTATGTATTCAGCAATTATCCAGGTCATTAAGTTTATCGACAAATCCTTATGCATGCAAAATGGTGCTTGGGTGCAATGTTTTGGAAGATTGACATGGCCAAGGATGTCAGAGTTGATAATTACTAACTTCCTTTCTAAGGTTTGTTTTCCACCAGATATTGGATGCTTGATCTATTGTTTTCACTATTTCACAGATTTAGGCCTCTGTGTAATGAATGATATTTATGTGCTTAATATTTACGTGCTTAATTATTAAACAATCTTGTCCAGTTACAAAAGATTAGGTTGTGCCCTGCTTTGACTATTAGAACTGTTTTTAATTATTACAGCATTTGATTATTTATAAGTAAGACTTCTCCAAAGAAAATTTTTAAAGAAGTGACTAAGGTTTAATCTAAAGATCTCTTGATTCCTCAATTTTTAGTTTCAATCTCTCACTGGCTAAAGCTGGTCAGACTTATGGATAATGTTTTAACCGCCTCTTTGCCTACACAATTGCTAAATAACATGTTTATCCTAGTTAATTTAATCGCTTTGATGATTAAATAGATCAACACTAATAATTCGAAGATAAGGTGCTCCTATTATTTTTGCTTGCAGTGAAGGTATAAATGAAGTGTCTTTATCACATGTCCAAGAATGAAAAATCTTGTTACATGTGCAACTTTTTTTATCCAACCTTTCATCTAATGAGTAATGCAAATGCTATGAAGAAAAATTTCCATTTCTAGGCATGCATGTGAAAGAATTTTTATCAATTGATGAGTTACATGCTTAAAGCCGGACGTCATTATGCCATTAGTTTTCTCCATTCAAAATGATTCACTATTTTAAAGCAACTCTAATAAAACAATTGTTCGATTTGTTTAATTGGATGATGGCCTACTGCTATGGGCTTGATTGTCTTTTAAAAAAAATTCATTACAATATGAGCTCATTAAATGACAAGGAAACGTTGCACCTGATGGAGACACTGGTCATACTTTGGCCTTTTGATATTTCAGAACCAATTTGTACTCGTGCGGATCCTGTGGGATTGTCCGAGTTGTTTGGGAGACATCTACAACCGCACCTCTAGAAGTGGAGGCCTTGTAGTAGATCAATCCCAGGTTTGCTTTGTAGTAGATCATCGCCAAAACTTGGATTAGAGTAGTAATTGCAACATGAAAAGGGGGGGGGGGAATGAATTTCAACTTTATTGTAATTTGAACACAGATAGTAGAACCACGAGGATTGGAAATAAAACGTGTGATAGTTGGGGCTGCGCTAGAGGCATCATTCGTCTGTGAAAAATGTTAATAGTCAACAATGATGAGAGTCATTGGAGGCAAGCAAAGTGAGTGCTAGGCTAGTTAGAGCAAGGGAGGGAGCACAGAAATAAAGGACATGCTAGGGTTAAGACTTGAATGAATACAAGTTAAGCGAAAGGGGGCTATTAATAAGAGAATGAAACCGTGAAGGTTGGCCTTAATATGCCAAGGATGATGCTCCCTAGGACAGGTGGCAAACTATGCATAGTCTGACCCATTCATTAGGGTGGGGTGATCCGGTTAGGTAGTGGTGGTGTTCCTGCATGGTCAGTTACCCTAAGGATCATGGTCGTGTTGCACAAGTGAGTAGTTTTGGTTGTTTCTCTTGCTCTATAGGCTGATTGAGGGGGGCTCCAAGGATCCCTTTGTTTTAACGACCAAACAGGTAGTCGGTGATAATCCTCATAGGAGTGAAAGACCATGAGACCCTTGTAGGGTTCTCATGGGTGAAGGTTATCCGGAAGTGGTTCCCAGACCTTGCCTCATGCCTAGGATAGCTACATGTTCTTTGTTGGGGCTACGTGTTGAAGTCTAGAAGGAGCGAAGATGCTCTGTATAGAGGAAGTGGGGCTCAGGGAAAGGCCCTCTACTTAAGCTATCACAGAGCCCAGAATGTTATGGTTGGGGGCTGCAGAATCTTTCGAGGCAGGAGGAATGCATGGGATGCCCTGTGCAGAGGCATATGCTTAGGTGCTGAAAAAGTGACGTGGTGTGGTCTGAGATGACACTCATGTGGCATCTGGCATGGCTGACACCCTCTATATGAATAATTAAAACAATCTTTGTTACATAATTGAGTTTTGTTTATTTTTTATGGCTACAAGCGGGTCTTTTGATAGCAACATCAATAGATTTATGCATATATGTCATGGCTTCCCATTGAGCTTTTAGCTCTATTTAGAGATTCCCTAGTGAGCTTTTATATTTGGCCATGGAGATACTATCATCTAGCTCAGGAGGTTTATATTTGTTCTATTCTTTGAGAAAGATCTTTTTGTTGAGTTAGAGAGTCCAATTTATTGTGAACGTTTGGCAAAAAAGTTTCATAGCTTCCAAAGATGTTTTCAAGTTTGATGGGTATTCAATTGTCTAAAATGGGACGGACAGAAGATTGGTTTTCCGTATTCTTATAAGATTAGGTTTTCTTATTAGCTAATATACTAATTCTCATTTTGCGTCGAAGAAATTAAAGAAAAGAGGGGGGGTGTTGCTCGACTTACATGAGCTTGACTTTATGTAGCAGTGGGGTGTTTGGTAATATATTATTCTCAAGATGGGGGACTAGATATCGTTTTAGTAGATGAAAGAACTCTTAAATCAATAAGACAATTGACACAGCGAGGTTAAACTATTATTAATTATCGAATCAATGATCTTTGTAGATTACGTGACTATTTATAGGTCTCGATTACAGGTTCACAAGCATGATTGACTTGAGATTGAGCTCGTCAATAAACCTAATAAGTAAGCTTGAAAACAATATTTTGACCTCATTCAAACTTGGCTCGAGCTTGCAAATAAACTTCACAAATAAGCCTTAACATGCTGATACTCAGCTTGACTTGCTTCTAGCCCTGAAGGGCTTAAAATAATCCTAAGCTAAGATGCCTAGCTAGCACAGTATTTCTTAATTAAAATACTAAACATTAATTTGAATGAGAATATATATCTAACAAATAAATAATAGCAGATTATTGTTAAGTATAAACTTGAAATCTAAAATCCAATAAAAGATAAATTATATCCCAAAATAAATAGGGTGCTTTTGCAAATCAAACTCTTTATTTGACCACTTCTTCGTTTGTATGCTATATCAGCTTTATATATGATCGAGTCTTACTTTGCACAATTGATGAGCGCTATGTATATTTAATGACGTGGATAGTTCTTATACAGCTGTATTTTTTTCTTGCTTACTAGTGTAAGTTCAAAAATTTAAAATTTCTGGCTTCAGGTTGTCCCCGATGATGCTTCAAAAATTGCAGACTTCCAGAGGATCATCAAAATTACATCTGACTTTGAGCAAGCTTTAAAAGACATGATGTTTATTTCTGCATCTGATAATAAGGATGACAGATTAAGTAATTTTACCAACAATGTTGAAGTTCACTTTGCATCGAGGAAGAAGGTTGAGATCCTAGCAAAGGCTAGAAATTTGCTTCTAAGATCGGACTTTGTCCTTCCTCGAGTGAGCTTACTACCTTGGAATCTATGTTGATGTTTATTGAAATGAATTACCTTTCAAATAGCTAATCTTTTAGCAGGAGCGTACAAGCAAAGTTACCGGACTGAAGAATGTTGGAGCTGCTGAAAGGTTTCCTGATCATGTTGTTGACTTGCTTTTTTCATCTGAGAGTTGTGTGGTGTCTAAAGCAGCTTCTCAACTCATGGAACTGGTGCATCAAACTCTTAAGGTGGGTATTACAAAAAGTGAATGAATCTTTTTTCACAATTTGGAGAACTCTTTAGACTGTCTTTCAAATGTTAGTTTTCCTGGATTGCCATGTCCTTCATTTTTTAAACTACCAGTTTTCTCTTGCTGTGTATTTTCTTGTGATACGTCATCAAAGCACTTCCACAGACTCATTATAATCTCATTCCTGCATGTTCAACTGAGCAATTGTTTGGAAGAAGTCCACTGCACTTTTATACATTGAAATTGGTTTTCCAAATATAAGGAATCAAGAATACTACCATATAAGGCCTTAAAATCACTAATGTTGCATTGAAGGACTTTATTGAAATATGTGACTTTTATAGGCATCGTGTAAATTTTGTAATGAATTCCAATACAAATTTACTGGCTGTAACCAATCAGTAGTTCTTTGAACATTTGATTGCAATCAATGATAATATGTGCAGGATGTTTGCTTGTCGTCCACGAGAGTGGCTTGGGAATTTTATCATGCTGCTAGAGATGCACTACTTCTTTATGAGGCTATTATCCCAGTCAAGGTTAGTGCATGAGGGCAGATACATCACTGAATTATTCTAAATGTTCTCATATCTATTTATTCATGATATTTTCAGTTGGCAATAAAGCTTAAATTTAAATTTTTTTGCAATAGAGCCTTGGCCTTGCTATTTGAGTGATTTTCATTTGGCAAAGAAGCTCAATTTAAAAGTTTTGTTGCTCTAGATCTTTGTGATGATGTCTTTTGAGATTGCGAATTTGAGTTGAGCACTTGATATTTTCTTAAATATTTCATTGCCTTTATTTCACATCTGCGTTCTAATCTTTTCTTTGGACTTATGAAGCAAGAAAGGCAGCTTGATAGCATCAACCAGGTTGCCATTCTTATTCACAATGATTGTCGCTATCTATCTCAGGAGATTCTCGGGCTTTCATTTGAGGTATGGATCATAGTTATGTGAAGTTCAGTATTCAGATTTATAATGTCTTTCTTACTGTTTCATTTCTTATTGTTTAGTTTGGTTAAAATGGAGTGAAAATGAATATAATATTTTCCCATGCATTGAGTTTCCTTTATATATACAAAGGCATTTCAATGTCTTAAAAGTTATTTTATTTTGCTTGTCCAAAATCAACCATCACGTACAGGAGTGTTTCAGTCACATGTTTTCCTCTTTCATTTCAAAATATGAGCTCCCCACTAAATTTGCAAGGACTTGAATAATTTCCATGAGAAAACCCAGTGCATATCAAAACAAAATAAAACCACCTCTGACAATTCCTTCCCCTTCACCATTGGACAGTGCAAAAGGATGTGGTGCACCAACTCACCATCGCACTTGAACAATACCGATTCAATAGAATTAGTCTCCTCTTTCTCAAATTTATCGATGGTAAGGATATTACCATGAACTACACACCTCATGAGTGAGTTACCTTAGAAGGGGCTCCACTTTTCCACAATGTTCTCCTTGGAAGATCTTTTGTCCCCTAAAAGCGACAAGTAGAAACCGCAAATAAACCATTCTTGGATAGGTCTCATCACAACTTGTCATCCCCTTCCCTTAATTTTCTTAAGTACATCACATGTAACAACTCCAAAAATTCATTTAGTTCCCAATCTTGGAGAAATCCTATCAATTATTCACAAGCTAAAAATAATCTGCAATAGTCCCATCTTGATTCACTGGTAAATTGAAAATAGTCGGATAGTGCTGATGTAAAGTTGCTTTCTGTTCCTTTCATTCATGTATCAAAAATTTAACCATATCAATTTATCCAAAAAAAAAAAAAAAAAAAAACTCCTCAATCCTGCCCTACTTTCATTGGAGTATGGGGCACAAAGTCATGCCATAACAATTTCTTTGAATTCCAGTTTTCTCGGAAGTTCCGATATTTAGGTTCTACGACTTTCCTCCAAAGACAGTCCCTTTCAGTTGTAGATCTCCAGAACAATTTTCCCGTACACTCTTGTAAAAATTTTTAGCCTTCTAATTCCGTGACCACCTTGGAAAATGGACAAACACGTAACCTCTTCATGGCACTTCAATTCTTCACCTATGCCACTCTACAGAAAATCCCATGAAAGTTTTTCAAGTCTTTTTACAATTGCTATAGGCATGACAAATGAAGACAAAATATGATGGTAGGCTTGACAAAATGCCTTTGGTGAGAGTAACTTTTGCTCCCTTAGACATGTATTGTTTCTTTCAACCTGTTAATCTCCTTCGAAATATCTCTGTCACACCATCCAAAACTGACAATACTTTAAATGAAAAGCCCAAATGGGAGGCCCAAATAGGTAGAAGATGAGGACCCTGTCTTGCATCCTATTATTGCCGTAGCCCCTAAATTGGGCACTTTGTGAACGAGAATCAATTCCAATCTTGTCAAACTCACTTTTAAACCAGAATACGATATGCCTAAGATGTCCCAGCTGAAGAGGCTTCAGTTGAGAAGAGCTATATATTGGTAGAAGGGCAAGTAACTTGGAGGTGTGATGTTTGTAAGAATCTCCAAGATTGGGAGCTTGAGAATTATTTTAATTTTATCCAATTGTTGTATTCTGAAAAGGTGGGGGAGAGGGAGGATGGTCTTAAATAGAAAGTTAATAAATTAGGATTATTTGAGGTGAAATCCTTATATAAGGCATTAACAAATAGTGAATGATCTACGTATCAAAAAAAAAAAAAAAAATCAAGGAGTGCACTGAGCTATTTTCCATGGAAGAGTTTTATTTATTATTTATTTTTTTTTCTCTCTCTCATACAAGGCATTAACAAATAGTTAATGAGATATCTATCAAAAAAAAAAGAAAAAAGAAAATGAAAAAATCAAGTGGTGCAATGGCTATTTTCTGTGGAAGAATATTTGGTAGAAGGGCAACTAACTTGAAAGCAGTTGTTTTTTTTTTCTCTCTCTTTTTTTTGCATGGAAATTCTTACCATTTATATCTTGATAGCTAGAGGGCAAGTTTTGGTTAGCAAGTGCTATCTTTGTAAGAAAGACAAGGAATAGATTGATCATCGATCATCTTTTTGTTCACTGTGAATGGTCAAAGGAGTTGTGGTAGACGGCTATCGGGTGGTATTGATCTGGATATGCAGAGCTTTTTGACCTGTGTTGAGTGTTTAGACTTGCATCCTCTGTAGGTGTTGAATTTTTTTTGTGTAGATGACATATTCTTAACATTTTTTGAATAAAAATTACTATTTATCACCCCAAAAAAAAAAAAAAAAAAAAAAAGGATGCTCCAACTGAAGCTGTTCTGTTCCACTGGCATCCTAGCTGTAGCCATCTAATCTATTTTCTCCATCTCTCGCCAAATCGCATCATTTCCAATAAAGAGATTAAAAAAAATTCTTAATTGACATGTTCATAGAGTTTTTTTTTTTTCTTCCTCAATTTCAAGCTTACAAACCAAACACAACTTACTTTTTGTTCTAGCATCCACTTCTTCATTTTGAACCAAAATGGCATGTAGAATTCACCTCTCTTACAAAACGCTTAGTGACATAGAAACCACATCATTGAGCACTGTTTTCAATCTTGAGGCCATTACGTATGCTATCAACTTGTGAATGCCACCCACCAAGCTAGTAGGCCTAAAATCCTTTATATTTACTCCTTTTTAGGAAACAAATAATAGGAATGTATTCATTTAGATCACTTAATTGAAACATGTAAACTAGATGTTGTTTATGTGTCGATGTTTATGCTCTATCACTAGAGACAAAGCATGGTTTACAAAAGGCATAGGTTTTTTATTGACTGTTCTCCTATTGACCTTTATTTTTTGACTTTGACTTTTGCGATTTTTCTCTTGATACTGCTATTGAATTGTACTTCATTTTCTCTCAATTGTTCTCTACACTTAAAACTAAGGAGAGAGAAAAAAAAATTATTTTTTAAATTATCATTTTGGGGAAGAATTGTGCTGTAATTCGGATGATTAGATAGGGATTATAAGTTGGTAGATCGTGAGGTCACTGATAACCTTGGTTGGAGTGTTAATCATTTTAGATTTAGTGTCTTTCTCTCGCTCCATTTCAAATGTGCAGTCTCTGAATGGAATTAACCCATCAAAGTTTCTTAATTTTTTAATGGTGTCTTGAATTGGATACAGAATATTGTTATCTAAAATTTAACTTGCCATAATCACAAATAGAAGTGAATTAAATTGAAAATATAAGACATTAATCTCTTGTTCAATGCTAATTTAACTTTCTTTCAGTCATGGAATATGTCTGATATGTCTTGTCATAGATAATAACTTTCATTAAGCTTATCAGCATGAACTTTTTTATTTCAGTATCGTTTGGACTTCCCAAGTTCCATTAAGGAACTTGCTGTCTTTGTTGATTTGGCTCCAAGATTCCAGCTTATGGCAAAAGAAATATTACAAAGGCAAATCCAACTTGTCATTCATAACTTGAAAGAGGTAAACTTAGAAATGTAAACAAAGTGCGTGTGTGTGCACGTTGTTTAAAATGTTTTTTTTATTCATTTGCTTTTCTTGAAGCCAAATCCTTTATCCATCCTTTGCAATCACAATTTCAGGCGATTGATGGGGCTAATGGCTTCCAGAATACCCACCAAATGAAACAATACGAATCTGCAAAATTCAGTATAGATCAGGTGGAAATTTCATGACGTAAAAGAATACAATTGTGTTCCATAACTTTCCTTTTCTTCCATAGGGCGTAGAACTAAATATTTCTTGATCAGGTTGTTTTCATCCTTGAGAAAGTACATATTATTTGGGAGCCTCTCTTGTTACCTTCGACCTACAAGAGAAGTATGGGTATTGTCCTGGAATCGGTTTTTTCTAGAATGGCAAAAGACATTCTCATGATAGATGATATGGCTGCCGAGGAGACACTACAGGTTCAATCTATTACCCTGATTGAGAGATGCTGATAGTTGCAAACTTGCAAAGCTTGATTGTTTAAATATGACACCCATCTATTGTAAATTTCAGCTTCAAAGGCTCATTCATTTGATGCTGGAGAGCCTATCTTCTTTACTGGACTCACTGGATACTAATGACTCAATAGCAAAGTTAGAGAACCTCACTCACACTCTTGATGATCTAATACCCTCTCTACGGAAATTACGTAAACTGGCAGGCATGCTTCCTTGATCTGATTCTTTTGAAGCCGTAGTTGTGATTGCTGAACATATTTTTGATCAAAATTTAAAATCCTGATTCTTCTGTTTTGTCCTTTGGCTCCTTTGTTTCCTGTGATTGCACTAGATTTACTGGATATGCCCTTGAAGTCTATCACAGCAGCTTGGGAAAGTGGAGAATTGATCAGTTGTAGTTTTACATTATCAGAGGTATGAGAAGAAAGAATTCCTAGGGTGATAACTATTTAGTTCAAGTACACTTTTTCCTTTGGTAAATAAATACTTAACAAAGTGTTGAAACATAATCTGATATACATGCATAGAAATTGAGCAGTTCTGTTTTTTTCCGACTTCAGCTATCAGTAGGAGCCGTTATTATTGTTATTGTTTTTCATTGTTGGAATTTAGTCCATATCGATAAAACAGTACCTCCCAAGCCTGTATGAGTTCCTAACAAGTCTCTCCACTTTTACCAATTGGTTGAGTTGGATTTTTGAAGATTATATCAGACTAGGTTTGGGAGGATTCGCTCTCCTTAACAATCTTTCATTTGTGCCCTTTCGGTATTCGATGCACTGGTTTGCTTCTCCATATGCAAGTAGAGATCGCATGTAAAGGGCGTGTTAGGATTTATCCCACATTGATAAAATAGTTTCCCAAATTGGTATAAGATCCTAATAAATCTCTTCAATCATTGCCAATTGATTTCAAGTTCGGTGCTTTAGCATTCATATAATTGTTTCCTGCCCTCATTATGAGTTATGTAAAAATGTTTACAAGGCAGAAATTTTTTAAAAGCTGTGCAATCTCTCAGGTGGAAGACTTTATCAGAGCCATATTTACAGATTCTCCTCTGAGGAAAGAATGCTTATGGAGAATAGAAAGTACTGGCTTTTAGGAGTTGCGGAAAATTCTCCGCTGGGCAAAGCATATTTATGGAGAATGGTAAATGCTGGTTTTTTGGAAGTTGCAGAAATGAGCTATGCTTCGACAGCAGCTGGTTAAAGTGGCTTACAAAGCGGCGTCATAGATAGATCTCTTACACACCTAACTGACCAAAAGCAGATTCAGTTTTCCTCTCTTGAATTTTTATTTCTGAAATTGATTCACTTTTATGTTAAAAGCTCAAATCCTTCTTATGCAGATATCATCTTATAAAATTCTGTATTTGAAATTCTTTTGGGGGAGCTGAAAAAGGAAAGTTGTGTTTGAGAGTTAGCAGATTGATTGTTTTTTTTTTTTGGTGAACCGTGTAAATATTTGTACATTTGACACATAATTAACCACCATGAACAAAGAAGCAAACTAGCTTCCTTATGTTTTTGCTGAATTCTGAAGTTGATTGTCACTGAGATTCCTTAATTATGGATCTTAATTTACTTCTCTGGTTGTACTTTATGTACATACATATATATATATATATATATATTGGGAGCTAAGTCCCCAGTACTTGAACTCGGATGAATTCACAAATTTATAAAATAGTTAATTGAACAATGGTTTGGGTTTAGATTGAGGATTAGACGATAGAAAGGAAAA
>QLOD02000030.1:21604469-21615154 GCA_003260245.2 Sideroxylon spinosum
CAGAAAAGACTGAAATACAGCTTCATTCCAAAGAAAATTCTTTAATCAGAGCAATAAATCGTCTGCGTACACTAAGAATCTTATAGTCCATGACACTAAGACATTGCTCATAACATCAAAATGATTTCCAAACTCAGATTCACATTCTCCCTTGAATGTTAGTCTGAACTGGTTTATAACTCATCCTTGCTCGCGGACTCTTCACCCATAAGTTCTTCGAGGGAGAACTCGTCTTCTTCAATAATTTGTCCATCTTTACCATCCCATGGTTCAGTCTTAACGATCACAGGGGTGCTCTCGAGGGGCAGGTTACCCTTTCCTCCACGCCCAGCTTCTTTTACAAACTCTCTGAGAAACCATTATTAATTTTAATTATGCTTCAATGTAATGTAATTGCATTCAAATGAAGATGAAAACCCAATACTTACATTATATGATCACGCTCAAATGCACTACGAAGCGGAGCATATGCCCCTTTCTTTGCGTTCAGCGCAACCAAAGCTGGGTAGCCGTAACCACCAACACCCACGTGCTTTTCAAGATCTGGCTGCTTACCAGCAGCTGCCCAGACATAACTGCAATAATATTTAGTCTTCATTTAGTTATCGGATCAAGACTACAGTTCCCTCCTAAGCAGAACACTAGTGTTCTCTGATTAAATTGGAGGTGTATCAAGCATTGATATCTGAAATGTTACAATGCTTCGAGTCTGAAAAAGGATCCTCGTGCAGAAGGGGGGGGGGGCAGTGAAAGTACTAGTTCCCATTAAAAAAAAAGAGATGAATTTATTTAAAGGATTCTCATATGCTTACCTGTAAGGACTCCTTTTGAACTTCTCTGCAACGGATAACATCATCTCTAGATATTTGTTCCTTCCTTCTGCCTTGGAGTCCAAAATGTCAGGGAGGAAAGCAACAAAACAAATTGCTGCTGGACCGCACTTCTCTTCCATGACATCCTAAAGAGAAAGATCACATCAGTTGGGCATTTGGCATTCTTCAAACACAGAATTTTCATTTTGAAAATAACACTTACTGGGCCAGTTAACTCAGTCACTTCAGGAGGTAAAACATTTGTTTCCAGCTGCTCCAGAGCAAAAGATTCGATTGCTGAGGCAGTTCTTGCACCTTCATAGGGGAATGGGCTGTCTTTATCAGCACCAAATACCATGATAGTCGGGAATCCTTGCACATTGAACCTGCTCATTAGAGACTGTTGACACCACCACATTAGTGTCCATGCCATTTGATAAGCACATAATTCTATTAAATTACATTCTCTATTCAGATGATAATTTTTGCAGTGTTGCCATAGCTTGCATGAAAAATGTTAATCCACTCAACTGTGCACTTATCAAAAAGAAAAAAAAAAAGACTCTGCAGTGCACACTGAGTTTCAGCAATATTTTGGGAGGGTAAATAAAACTTGGGTGGCTTTGTTAATATTAACAACTCATTTGTATCTATAAAATCAAAATTTATAATTAATGTCTGCAGGATGACAATATACAAGGTCAAAACTTGAATTCATAATTACCTTCTCTGCATCACAGTCCACATGACCCAATTTAACCTTGCCCTTCAAGTTACTAGCTGCCCTCTTCCACTCTGGAGCAAGCTTCTTACAGTGTCCACACCTTTAGAACAACAAATTTAACATATTAACCACAACGAGAAGAGAAAATGGGAAATAATTTAATATATTAATCCAAAAATAGAAAGAAGCTGCGAGGAAAAACAGAATAAGTCCACCTAAAATGTAATCGACACCCCAAAGAGGTAGGGCTTGCCCTCAATCAATTCCTTCTGATGGTTAACAATACATAATGAAGCAAGATCAAAGATGGAAGGCAAATTTGTAAATATTTATGTGCTTCTTAGTAATAATATCCTTCTAACTCCACTCATGCTTGGAAGATTTTAGTTCATACTACTAGGATCTTTTAGTCAATGTCTTTTCCACCAGCTTGTGCCAAAATATATTATGGTAGTAATTGCTAAACTAACTTAAGTCGCACAACTCACTGTCATTCTGCATTAAGGTGCTTGACGCTCGCATGCATCACGAACCAGGCAAAGCGTAAAGAATTATTTTTTTTCCAAACAAATCTGATACTCGAGAATAGTTAATAGAATAACCTATCAACCACTGCTACCTCAAAATCACCCAAGAGAGAAAGATGAATCAGTAAGCATCACTTACCAAGGTGCAAAGAACTCAACAATCCATAGTTCTTTACTCTTAAGCACCAATTCTTCAAAATTACGTGAATTCAATTCCACTGATGCACTAGGTTCAGAGTTCTCACTTGATCCTCCAGTACTTTTTCCATGTAATCGTTCTTTCAGAAGTCCCTTTATCTGCACACAAGTGAATATATTAGCATTTTCATTTATAATGATGCCATACATAACCCTGATTTTAGAAAAGTACTGGCCACTGAACCTTTTAGATAGAGATACAGATGGAACAGAGTGCTAGTAGACTGAAAGCACATAGATTAAAAGAAGAGGAAAATAACCATGTTCAGATATCTCCTAGATCTAAAAGCAGACCCTATTTAGGGAATGGACCAGGCTGTTTATATCTACTGATTTAGTAACGGACATTATACTTTGATAAGCTGTGGAGAACAGAATAATATAAGCACCGCCTCTACATACCCGTGAAACCTATAATCATTCGATCATATACCAAGAATTAGAAATAGCACTGCAGCAACATTATGCGGCCAAGTTATGTACACGTGCATATTTAACCATATTATTCTTCAATTGACTTACTAACATGAGTTAAACCTGTAATCATTCTCTCATATACTAAGAATTAGAAATAGGACTGCAGCAACATTATGCAGCAAAGTGACGTACATGTGCATATTTAAGCATATTTTTCCTTCATTGACTTCATTAATATAAGTGAACATCTGGCTGCATTCATTACGCCCACACTCCCCACCCTCACACCCTGGGATCCCTGCCCATTTTACTAAAAACAATTTTCACAAATAAAATTTGTGTAGATGATGCATGATAAACCAAGCCTTTTCCCACTAGGTGGGATCGGCTATATGGATTTGACGACGTTAATCTTAGGGCCATGTCCTCCGTTAGATAATTAACCAAAATTATCTGATGCAAAATAAATTCAACAAGGGAAAAATTGATCTTCTCTTAAAAACTAGTCAAGCAAATTAAATAAATAAAATTTGAACTTTTTAATCTAAGCTAAATGAAATGACAACAAAGCACTTCATGCAACAACAGAAAGCATAGACAAAAGGAAGAAACCCATGCAACAAATGGAATCAAGTACCACGGGAAAACCATGACAACCTGTTGCAGGGCAAATTCTGCAATGGGTTTGACATCCCTAGCTCCTTGGTAATCTACTGGAGATTTTCCAGGAATAAACACCTTTATGGTAGGAAATCCCTTAATCCCATATTCCTGCAAAAACAAAAGTCACATCAGAAAAGCAAAGATAAATCAATGATCCAAAAATATATTCCTACGGATTTTTTTTCTTAAAAAAAAAGAGAGCCCCACATACACAATAGAGTCAAAGCAATTTCTAAATCTAGTCCATCCATTTGAACACATGATAAATGTTCAATTTTTAAAATGATTAACATGGCATATGCCAGACAATTGCACTACAATCTTGAATCTCAAGATAAATTATCAAAGTTTTAGTTCAACAAGTTCTGATGACATATTTCAGGCATACATATAAGTTCATATAACAATTTTAGTAATGAAAAAAGGGTGAATAAGTTGGGAGAACAAAGCCTACATCTCTAGAATGCTATTGCAGTTCATGAACTATACTAACCAAATTTACACATACGTTCCCAAATTTGACTAGTTTGTTGAGTAAGCTCATTAAGGAACATACAGGCCTTTTCTATTTTTTGCATGTGCAGATTGAGCCAATTGTCAATTACACCACAGCCCTTCAAATTTTCCAGTCCTTGTTTTCTTTCATTATTTATTTATTTATTTTACTTTTTCCCCCTTTCTGCCAAGGGAAACAAAACATGTCTAGATGCTATGCTCTTCCAGAAGATTAACTCCCCCCTGAAAGCAAATATCAAGCTAATGTCACAAGTGGAACGTAAACACAGCAACTTCCACTTTAAAGGCTGCAAGAGATACCATGTAGGAAGCACAGACACTCTTCATAGGGCTTGTGTACAAGTGTTGGATACAAACACATGACCGAGTAAAAAATGGAACACAAACACAGCAACTTCCGCTTCAAGGCTCCGTCAGATACCATCTAGGAAGAACGGACACTCTCTGAGGGCCAGTGTACAGGTATCGGACACTCTCCGGACATGGACAACGCTACACGAACACACAATGGACACATCACAGACACACATTTAAGAATGTCCCTATCTTTGTAACCTTTTTTTGCATAACCTTTTTCTCTTTGGACAAGTTGGGACACACTAAAGACACGTTTAGAATACTTGGGCAGTTTTCTATTCTTTAATTTGCCTTTAACACCTTTAAATAGTAGCACAAAATGTTTAATTTTTCTTATTTCATCCTTAAGCATCTTTGAATGGTTTACATTATTAGTTTTTATTTTTTGGAATTGAATGAGGGATGACTGCTAAATTGTATTCACTTTTTCATATTATGATTTATTTTATGTTAGACTACCTTTTTTTTGAATGATGTGTTGATTTATTTATTTTGATAGAAGGCACTTGCTATGCAGAGGATATTACGACAATTAAGATATAGAGTCAAGGACGGAGTCAAAAATTTGGATGTGGTTGGACAGGCATATATAATTTAAGTCTTATATTCTATACAAAATTCTTATTGACAAAAAATGGGCAAAAGTGGATAATTTTGAGTTGGGTACAATTGTATTAGTTTGTGCTAGGCTAAAATTTATTTATTTTATTGGATGGGCACAATTAGAGTATTAGACTAATTGCTTTTTTCTTTTCTTAGGTGGGCACTGCTAGTATTGTGCTAATTTTTTTTTTTTTCCCGTTTATTGATGGGCACAATTGACAATTTCATTGTAAAAAATAAAAAAATAAATAATAATAAAAAATTTTCTAGGGTGAGCATGTGCCCCCTCAGACACAAGCTGGCTCCGGCCATGTGTAGAGTACATTATATATATATATATATATATTCTAAATAGTGTTTTCTTGCATCTTTTTATAATTTATAAATGAAATATTTATGACCAAAAAACATATAAAAATATGTATTTTTTACTTGTACCTACTCTGTCGTGTCCTCTATTTTTTTTAAAATTTACGTGTCAAGTGCCCAAATCATATCATGTCACGTATCATGCGTCAGTGTTTGCGCTTCTTAGGATACCATTCAATCTAACAGCAGCAGGCCTATAGTTAATTTCTTTGTGATTGATCACCTTTTACATTACTCATTACGCATACTGCATTGGATGCAATAACAAGAGGAATATAGGTTTACAACTCATAATAAACACAGCATTTCAAAAAGCAAGTTTCAAAGAGTAGAAATATTCAAATATCTCAATTCTAAAAAAACCTGAGCAAGGGACTGGTGAGCATCAGCATCAAGTGCTGCCACAGTAGCAACACCTTTCAAGACAGCAGCTGCCTTTTCCCATGTAGGTGTCAGAGCTTTACAGTGACCGCACCAAGGTGCAAAGAACTCAACTAGAACAACCCCATTTGAATTCAGAACCTGCCACCATTCAACGAAAAAGAATCAATGAACCAAACGCATAAGAAATCTACTATTTCAATATCAAATGATTCTTATTCTTTGATTTGAAATATTAGTGAGAAGTACAAATTAACTAAAGCAATAGTATTGACATGCAACATTCAAACTTTTTATATTTGTTTCTTATTGATCTTTGGAGCTCATACACATTATATGAATCTAAATTTAGGAAAGCACAATCGAAGAAATCACTTGTTAGAATGGAATTGTTGAGAAAAATAAAAAGGGGAAATAAAAGGCATAACCAAACACCAAATATTATCAGAATTGATAATATCACTTCTCTCAATCCGCCAACTGAGCTGACATCTATAAATGCCGGTTAGACTCATCAGAGGAGCAGAGATAAAAAGAGTTCTGAATACAAAAAGAATTGAGCTAAAATGTGCAAAAACAACGACTTTCCAACCTCATCAATTCAAAACTGAAAATAAAGAGTCAGATCTAGATTTTACACGACAGAAGACAAAAGAGCCATTGCTCAAACATCAAACATTTCGATAAATCTAAGCGAATTTCAAGTCAAAAGAGTGATATTGGTCGAAGCGGAACAAGAGAGCGAGAACCAGGTATTCTTTACCTTGGACTTGAAGTTGGAGGGGTTGAGCTGAACCACCGGTGACGACGGTCCGTACAATGCGGCCACCGGAGAACTGAGGTCGGAGATAGACAAGGAGAACAAAGAGAACAAGATCAACGCCCGCGACGACGATCCCCGCATATTTTTTTTAGTCTCTCTGTTTCTAATAAAAAGGAAAATTCACTTTTTGCTCTTCGCGAGTGATGATACTCCAAATCAAATCGGAGAGGAAAGCTCTCGACGCAGAGAAGAAAAACCCTTCCCGGTCTACCATTGCTGGACATTGCTACGTGTGTCCACCAATAAGATATGTCCACGTCTGCTTGCAGCGTGTAGCTTGGGAGAGATTAATATAGATTTACAGTGGAATATATGAAAATTCCGAAATTTCACGGTTGCTCTTACCACGTGTACATTATTATTTTTTACTTTGTTTGGGATAGAATAAAAAATTACAAAACTCTATAAATCTCTCTACATACGAATTACGAGATTATAAAATTTAAATTCTTTACTTATTACATAAAGTACGAGATATTAATTTTTACAAATTTATATAATTTTATACAACTCCGAATATTTTACTAGCCATGTTCGCTTATCAAAATAGAGCGTCGGCCTGGTTAGGCCCATCTTTTATAAAGGTATAATGAATTTGCCTTATTGGGACAATATCAAAAAATCAAAATTTATTAAAAGTTATAAAAATTTTATATTTTTTTCTAATTAAATTTTACCGTTTATCACTTTTATATCAAATATTTATACTTTTACTGTATTTTTTGTTAATTTTTTTAATCCAAACACATCCTTAGTTGAGCCTACGTTCAGGTCGACCCAATAATTGGCTTAAAATTTTGTCTAAATTCAATCCCTTTTTTATAGTGTGGTTAGAGTAATAAAAATGAGATAAGGTGGGATAAGTTGTGAGTTCATAATTCGTATAATAAAATAAAAAATAAATAACTTTTAAAAATTTTTAAAAAATTTTCAAAGAATCTCGCTGCTTCAAACGTATTATATGCGTACCAATTTTAAAAAGTTCGAATTTATCAAGTTGGGCTAGGCCGGACCGAAGCCCAAACCTGGAGCACAAATTTACTGAACTAGCCCAACACCGTCCAAAAATGTGGGCTAGGAAGACTAGGCCTACCAGCCCCTTTAACCATGATTACCTCCAGCTCAAATCTGATCTAGTTTTAAAGGTATTAAACTGAACTCAAACTAAATAATTGAACAAAAATTTTAATCTTTAATTCTTCAATTTGAATGACTTGATTCATTTAAACATGCAAGCCATGGAACAACTTTTTTTTTTTTTGGGCAAAATTAATATATAATAGGATAATTGCTCTTTGAAAAATATAATTTATAACAAATAATATGTTAAAAGATACCCATCTATGGTTGTTCAGTGAGAGGCCGCTAGGTGATGAAATCTTTAGTGACTGTCTCTTAGGGATTGAGTTCGAAAAGTTCTACCCAAATGAGTTCCTCGTCACCAAAAAAAAAAAATTGTTAAAAGATAGTCTTTGGATTATAAATATATTTGGTGAGTAAGGGGGATGAAATTTACAATTTAATTCAAAATTTATAAAAATAGAAAAAAAAATAGAATAGAGAGCAAAAAGATACAGGATTTGGAAGCATGGAAAGAAATAAACACCATATGTGATATTAGTATTGTACTACTATTGGTCTGTGTGGCATACGAAATTTAATTTAGAGTATGTTATATTAATAAAAAAACAACTTTTAAATATGTTATAAAATATATTTTAATAATATAATTACATAATGTTATAATAATAATTATTGAATATTTTTTTATTGATCAGATGTAACTGTTAGCTTACGTTTGGAGCCGCTAACCTTTTATGCTTTCGGTTCCTCTTATATCACCCCTCTCTCTCTCCCCCCCTCCAAACTGAATTGAAACACTACCCATGTAAAGTCTGCAACAAAATTCTTAAAAGCAGGAAAAAGATAAGGCCAGTAAGAGGAAAGGCCTCTCTCTCTCTCTCTCAATTTTGAACCCCTCAATCCACCTGTTTTCTTCCGTTGGCCATTGCCATTCACACCATACTAGGGATGCACATATACAGAATAAGCAAAAGGCCCACCAAAACGTCACCCGCAATGCGAGGCCAACACACTTTTTTCTTTTTCTGCTTTGTTTTTCTTTTTCCCTTCCGTTTTTTATTCACTCCACCATTAATTCTACGTACGTTTAGAATACGAATTTGTGTGGCTTTAAAAAAAGAATATGAATTTGTGAAAAAAAAAAAAAAAAGTGAACGAAAATTGTAAGAATGTAAAATGAAATAAAAAAATTAAATTTATTTTACGAAATTAGAAAAATAACAATAAAATGAGTAGATATTTAATAACAAAATTTAATTTTTACTTGATTAAGTATACAAATTATAAATTTTATTTTTCATTTCTTTTCACAAATTCATATTCCAAACATGGCATTAAATTGAAATATTATATAAAGTGATGATTAGGACTTTTGAAAAAAAAAAGAAAAAAAAGGTTAGGAGATATAGAAAAATAATTTTTAGAATTTTGGTAGAGGCTAAATATTAAAAAAAAAAAAGGAAGTGGAACAAAAAGATAAATAATTATGTTTATTTTTTTTTTAGTTTCTTTTGGATTTATTTCATTCTTATTTTAATTAGGTTTAGATTTTATTAGCTATCTTTGTGTCAAAAATTATTTGTAATCCGAATAGAATTTGGATTAAATAGGAATACTATTAGAAAACCTATTACGATTAAGATTAGATTTATGATTAGTTTTTTTATAAATAAGACTCTTTTTAAACACTTTCGTTCGATAAATTATATAATACATTTTGGTTTAATTAAAAATTGTCTTTGTAGATTGAAGACCACATTCTTGTAAATTCGGACGTAAATTCAAGAGCAATCGTCTTGTGGATTTAAGAGCACCAAACACTCTGATACTGCGTCATATATATATATATATATATTATATCAGTCCTCTCAATACATACATTAGATAGTTGTTGAGCTTAAATTAATAGACATATATATTAATATACATATATATTGGCAATCAGCAAAGAAATAGGAGCAGAGCATAACGGTACAAGAATTAATTAATGGTGGGAATGGAGATCAATGTGGTAGTCATGAAGTTTTGGAGAAAGTTGAAGAAGATGGTGGCTCCATTCCCATGTCAGAGTACGCCTGCTGATCATCAACCAACTTCAAGTCCGCCTTCTGCTGCTGTTCACTGCGATGATCTCTTCCTTCCATCCGGAGGAAAACGGAGGAGTCTCCTTTTCCGAGCGGATGATCATATACCAGTTGATCCGTTCGTTGTCGCTCATATTGCTGCACAAAATCAATTCACCATGTGGCCTAACATCTATATTTGAGAGACAGATGCACAAAATCACCGTCTACTTTGTGCCTTTTCATTTCTGTCAAGAATGCAAAATCAAAATCCGAAGTGGCTGTAGAAAATTGTCCTAAGAGAACATAAAAAATCTTAGTCCTCAGCTATTTTTTGGTTAGCTAGGTTTCTATGCAGTACTGAAGACTAGCTAGTACGGAAATAGTTTTAAGAAATGATAGTAGTTGGAGTAACGATCGTGAACGTAATTTAATGTATTTACACGTAAGTTATGTTTCATCGAGGAATTGGATATTCGTATATAATATCAACTGATGATACATGAGATGAGATTACTTTTAGATGAAGTTATTATTTTTTTTTATTTTGGTTGATGAGATATAAAGTAAAATAAAAAAATATAATTCAACATAAAATATGACACTAATTATGATTTTAGAAATAATTTCGGAAGCAATAAATTTTTAAAATGAGTATATATAATCCAATTCAGATATATAATACTTCAAATTAAACATAGAATTAAAGTTAAATTACTCAAAAATAGTGGGCTTCACCTCCAATCCTCTGAGCACATCCGATAAACAAACAAACACAACCATAGTATATTGGATATAAAATAACTAAAATTTGGTAAAACGAATATTAGATAACAAAATCAAATTTATCCAAAATTGTTATATAGAGTGTTTTGGGAATGTTTATCGATTTTCAAAAGTCAATGTTTTACCAAATCTATAAAAAAAAAAGTTAATTATACACGCAACAAAGTTAAAAAGTTTAGAAATTTTCTTTAACTTTTGGGTAAAATTTTGAATACAAATGCATATTAAAACTATGACATCTATTATGGTATCTAAAACGTGTTTAACCTACCAATTAAAGTTGAGTGGTGTTCTGATTGAGTCTCCAAATGCACATGAAAATTACTGCAGTAACAGATCTTCTTCACGAACTATTCATTGAAC
>QLOD02000030.1:21676280-21686464 GCA_003260245.2 Sideroxylon spinosum
TAGATCTTGATTTTATTTTTTAAATCGGTACAAATTCATTTGCTCAATAGATGAGTTCATTAAATAAAAAAATAATTGAGCATATGTTTTTATCAAAATTTTTCTTAATTTCATAAATTTGATAAACGTTTTTACTTAAATTTGATCACACAGCAAATAAATTTTAAAAATATTATAGCATGTACTCGTTTGTCCTATTATTGTTTTTATAAATGAGTTTCTTCAATCGCTTAGATGAAAATGAACACCACAAAATGCAGCGATTTTCAAAGCATAAAAATAAGTCGTTAAAAACTATTCATTGCAAAAGTTTGTCTAAACTCATCGTAAAAGATTTTTCTCTTATTTTCTTTTAAGAGAGGGTGCAAAGCCAGCAATTGATTTTGGCGGTGGATGAGTTCTTGGGTATTGAATGTTTATTAGCATTAATTGTTGTACTTGGTATTTGATATATAATTTGAATATATTTTAATAGTTATCTTTATGTAAATAAAAATAAGTTTGGATAATATTTGTTTAAAAAGAATTAACCCCAATCCCGTTCTCTTTGATTAGAGTAATGGGAAGCACTTAGGAAGGAAACGTGTGTAAAATTAAGTGTGGCCATGGCCCTCTAGCCTTTTTCTTATAAATATATGTTATATTTTATTCAAAAAGAAGTTATTAATAATGGCCCTCTTTCATAAATAGAAAGATCTCAACTATTCAAATTTCTATAATGAGATCCACATGAAAATTAATTACACACAAAAAATTAGTTTTTTTTTCTTAATTTTATTTTCAATACAAACTTACAAAGCCCCCTCTCTCCCCCTCTAACTCTTCGTCTCTCTTTGCCTAAAGTGTTAGAGTATAACTAACTATTCCTATTATCTTTACTAACAAACCACAAAGAATAGTAAAAGAATAAATTAATGGTCAATCATCACCATGCCTTTGCGTTTACTATAATTGTAAGAGAATAACAACTTTATACTTTGATTGTTAAAATCGAACTCGTAAAAGGAGAATTACTAAAAGTTTTTAAATCTTAAGACTGCTTGAAATGTAAGAGCATAATTTTTATTACTGTTACTTTTACTGTTAAGTAATAACATAACTCTATTACTATTATTTTTAGTGTTAAACTATTAAGGTTGCTTAAAACATGAGATCATAGCAAAGAAAGAAGAAGAGTCACACACACACACACATAGAGATAGAGATAGAGAAAGAGAGAGAGAGAGAGAGCAAATCAATGAGAGAGAATGAAAAAAGAAGCAAACTAAAAGGGAAAAAAAATGAAAATTTTTACTAGGAGTTATTAAATTTTCACTAAAAAAAATATTAAACTATTAAATTTAATGAAAAAAATTATAATTATTTAAATTTTTACTAAAAATTTTTTTTAACTCCCCTATCATAAAACCCTAACTTCGTCTTTACTTTCACTTAAACCTCAAGTGAGATGAATGACCCTTCAGTGGCTTTGTAGCTTCTTTTGTTCCAGTTCCATAGTTTCCATTTCTTCGGTTTTCTTCTTCAATTTTGCAATTCAAAATTTGTTTTGGGTCACTTAAACTCATTTATAGGTAAACAAGTTTCATTAAATAATCTAGTTCGTACAATAAATGAGTTTGGTCCTATTTCAGAAATTAAGTTCATCTCTACTCTGTACATTTTAAATGTATTTTGCCCACTAGAGTCAAAATCAGATAGTTATGCGAGGTTAAGTATGCATGTGAGTTTACTATTTGCAAATGTATGAAATTACATGGCTTATGCAATACCTAATATGTGAAAGTTCCAAAAATAAAATAAGTCACAATCAGATCTACTATACACAATCTTAAAATAGATGCAACGGTTTGTAAATCTAATATGAAAAACACAAAAATAATCCATAAAGAGACATTCTTATAATTTATTTTGAAGAGAATGATGATTAGAAATGGGAAAAACGTTTAGAATTTAGGAAATGTTTTAGAGTATCGATAGGTGGAGAACAAGTAAGTCTATTTTTTCGAGACAACTTCGCAAGCACGAGCTACTAGCGAAGTATTTTGGAATTTTACCTTACTGGCACTTCGTTGGTGCGATCTACTCCTAAGCTACTTGTAAAATATGTTACTACTTGAATCCATTTTCAACTATTCTCCCATCTTTCTTTCATTAAAATTTTTACTCATACATCATATAAATGAACAGGTGACGATATCGTGCCATTTTAGAATAAAATGAATTCTCAAATACATAGTCTAATAATCCTATTGTAATACGAAATTTTAATATTGGATCATGACACCACCCGACCTCCCTTTTTTTTCCCAAGTAGTTGTTAGCTCTTGGTTTTGATATCATCTGTTTGAGAAGTAAATGGTTTTTTGTTTTGTAGGTGGGTTTCGCAAAACGATTAATTGCACGTTCTTTTGCTCATAGCATACTTTTCGCAAATGGTAGAACAGAAACAAATGAACCTGCTATTACATCTGCAAGAAACTTCCAAAGGTTTTCTCATCTTGATGTGAATCAGCCCGGACCGAGTTCAGTTCTTATGGTAAAAGCTTCCACGGGAGGACCATGGGTGCTCTTACTTTGACCGGCAAAGATCACTACAAAACGCCTTTTCAACCTCTCATGCCTGAGTTACTTTCTTAGAGTGTGAGAATACTGAAACTAGAAAAGAATTAATTTCGGGTGGCAAGATTGCTGCAATATAAGTGCAGAAGATGATGGTGGTAAGATTGCTATAAAAATTTGGGCAAATTTTGATCAGTATTGTTCGTACAGGTGGTAGGTATTAAGAAAAGATGATGGTAATAATATTATATTACACTCGGCATGTTTGAGTTTTACTGGCTAACTTCAAATGGTGCCGGACAAAAAGATTAAATTGCAACTTGACCATGATTAAACTACTAAATTAAAACCATAAGAACTAGAGTATAACACGGTATAAATTGTCTAGTTTATGTACTTTATCCAAAATATATATATCAAAACATATATATATATATATATAAGCAAATATTGTCTTATCAATCCAATTATGTTTGATAATAAATTTAATTAAATTCAAACTCATTCAATTTAAATTTAACAAGACGAATTCACAAATTCAGGTTGTAATTGCCACCCATAGCAGCAATTTGACCTTTTCCTTGCCAGCCAGTTCATCAGTACCAACTTTATAGTCAAATATGTAAGGGCTCTTGAAATTCCATACTCCCAATATTTTACTTCCACGGTGTTTAGTAGTTTTCAATGGTTTTTGAAATATAAAAGCAATGAAATGCAGAGCCATAAAATGCCAAACATTCAACAACAATCACTTTGGTGAAACCTCAGTACAAATCATCAGCAGAAATGTTAACAATTTCTGAGAAAATAGGGGGGAGGGGAAAACAAAAAAAGAATAGTACACTTTCTTCACCTGCAATTTATTCACCACAAAAAGAGCCTTGCACATACCCCCCCTGCTTTCCTTCGGTGCATTGAAACCACAACACAACCTATCCCATTCCACAGAACTGCAGGTGAAAGGGGGGCATGGAGGCAGAAGTCACCAAATGTTTGTCTAACAAACTCAGTAGCAAAAGGGGGGGGGGGGGGTAAGTAAAATCAATCAGATTGATCATGTGGAAGTTCTGAAGAAGGTGGCGTGGGGTGAGGAGAACCATCCTGTTCTGATGAATTTTCAGGAGTTTCAATATCCAGGTTCTGATTTTGGTTGCTTGCAGCCCCAGATTTCCTAACCCAATCAGGAGCCTTAGATGATTTAGGGGGAGATGTTTCTGTTAGGGTCGGTGAATTTCGCTGATATGGGTACAGAGACGGATCATAAGATAGTGGAGAAGGAAAACTCAAACCATAGTTGTAAGAATATCCAGCCAAAGGGTGATCAAACTTGCAAGTTGGGCCAAACTTACAGAGTCCATACAAGCTGTAGTATTGACAGACAGCTTGTCCCTGCATTTGAAAACACAAGGAGTCAAGACAACTATGGACAAACTAAATAATCATTGCATTCAAACAAATCCTTGGATTCAGAAAGACCCACCGTACTAACAGACAGCGCAAGGGAAATGCTTTTCTATCATGATATTTTTTCCAGAAAAGTGTGCGAGAATGATACATCCATGGCAATTGTGTAATAAAGTACATCTTTGTGGGTTTTGTTATTTAAAATAAATGGCCTACAAAATATAGCCACATCATTCTAGTCCTCTATTCTAGTAAAGAATTCTGGATGCATGCACTCCTCATAGCATAATAGTTCCAAATCCATTCAGAATGATTTCACAATGAAAAGATTTATCCACACACAACTTGGTCATGAAACTATTGTCCTAAAGCTATACCGAACGAACACAGTGGGTAAAGTGAGATACACAATGTATAAAAGTACAACTTACAGGTCTCAAAGGAAGCCCCAGCGGACCTAAAGAATTTGGTGCCAATTGAGCAACCCTTTCTCTTGGGTGATGGTACTTGCAATCAGATCCATATCTGCAGGTTCCAGTGGTCATGAAATGTCGGCATTCTGGTTGATCTGGTCGCTCAGGTAGAAGAGGAACGGATGCAGATGACATGTGCACCAGGCCAGTGGAAACCGAATCACCCTGAGTCTGGAAGTTATTATAATAAGAATTTAATAAGAAAAGAGGGGGAAAAAAAAAAACAGATGAATGAATACTGGTAAAAGATACGGGCACATTCATCCCTGGTTGACATTAAAGCACCAGAAATCAATTTGAAAACATTCATCCTACCTACATGCAAAACACACCTTGCAGATTTCGGAAAAAGGGATGAAGCTTTAGATGATGTCAATATTCTTATTTGAAAGGATTACAAATGAAAACATCCTAGAAAGACGGCTTGAACACAAAACATAATAGACAAAAAAAAATATCTATATATCATTCAGTAAATTGGTAAATATATACTTCGTAAAGCTTATGTTGCATAAAATATATAATGCTAGAAAAAAGTATGAAGTCATTCAACAGAGTAACATTGTAGACTCAGACCATGCATGTACAAAACACATGGTTAAAGCATCTTAAATTAATGCACAAACATTCAAATAACAATACAAACAACTAAAAGTTGCATACCTAAGCTAATAAATGAAACTCATTCAAGCTGTTTTAGCCCGTAATTCTTAAATTAAATTCAAGATTGTAAGAAGCTGTACTACAGATACAAGGTCAGATAAATTTGAACACACCAATAATTGAGAAATAAAATAAATGAAAATAGACAATATAGTTTTCCAGCCTTTTTAAGAGCACCCTGCCATACAGAATAGGATCACCTTTAGACTCTATTGTACATCCTGAAGATTCAATCACGAGCACAATTGAAACTAACTCATAAATCAGTTACATTCCCATATGAATAGCATGAGAGTCTGCTTCTCTAGGTGGATGCTTGAGTTTGATATAACAGTAGGACAAAAAGGAAGGGATGCTCACTAATTGACTACAAAATTCACACCAAAAGTAGGATACAATACTGCCAGTCTAAAGCTCTCAAAGACAATGCTTAATGCTCAACTAGTGACACTGTAAACCAATATATTACACAATCTTCAAAAAGGAGAGACAAATAAAAAAAAAAAAAAAAAGAAAAAAAAAAGAATAGCAGACTGATAGTGACAAAAGAATGGCCAAGAGAGTATATTCAACTGTTTCACAATGACGAGCATTCCAAATAATGTAACAACAGTGCATTAATTCCTGGGATGGATTATATTAGGGTCTTTGAACCTAATAACTTTGGGATAGATGTACAGACGCCCTGTGATTACTTAAATATTTTACAATATATTCCAATACATCCGTTTTATTAAAAAATAAAGGAGACTCTAGAATCTTAGACATCCCAAACATAAGAATTCATTATGATGTTCCCAACTTAATATACTGATTTAAGTTGATATAATCCCATAATATTTCTTAGGCAATGTATAACCAAACAAGAGTCCACATAAGAATGACAAAAACATACATAAACATCTTGTTCATTTGAAAGAATCTGCTGAAAATATTTATCCTAAAAATAAAAAATGTTTGAAATATGATCCCATCAACACAAATTATTGCACGGCTAAAAATTGGAGCATGGAATGCATCCATGTTCCATTGTGGTATGCATTAGATAATCAAAGGAAAACCTTGTAAACGAGCATAATAGAAGACAGACAATAAGAAAATTCATGATCATTAAAGGAAGGAAAAAAAAGTCTCAATAATTTTCCCATTAAACATGGATGCAGGGAATTAAGTAAAGACATTCATCTTACTGGTGGAGGGTGGTAATCATCAAAAAAGCAGAATACTTGATGTTTATTCAAGGCTTCTAGTGCACTATCCCAATGACGGCGCAGAAGCAATAGCAATTAAGTTTACCACCCCATAAGGTATTGTCTCAATATTGCACACATAACTACTGACACCAAAACTCTCTTTAAAAATAACTCAAAGTGTGTTTTAATGTGCCTAATGATGGCACAGAAGCAAAAGTAATTAAGTTTATCACCCCATAAGGTATCGTGTCAATATTGTACACAACTACTAATACCAACACTTGTTTGAAAACCACTCAACGCATGTTTTCATGTGTTCTATTATTTTATTAGCATTTTAGAATCAAACATCCAGAAGACAGAATTGTGTAGCTTGCATACCGACACAAAAAAATATTACAAATTTAAATAAAATAGCTTTTGACTCAATTATAATAGACATCAATTATACCCTTCAGATACTAAAGCTCAATATTTTCATTTTGTTAACCTTCTAGAACAGGTATTAGGATTTTGAGTTCTAATTCTTTTCTAATATGTAGAATGAAATGATTTCTTTATATTTAGTTATAATGATAAAAAAACAAATAAATTAGTATTGTAAACAATGAAAAATTAGTAATTCTTTTTGTCTATCTATACATATAAACGAAAATATTTATTTTCGTGTTTTAATCAAGACAAGTCTTATTTTTTTAAAAAAATAAAAAATAAAATAATGGTAACACTGACCCGTGTCTTGTCGTATCCATGTCCTATCTATGATTCTTAGTCAAACAGTTCATAAGTAATTTTTGAACATTGTTAAGCATTATGCAGCACAAGAAATTCAAAATAAAATCTAATTTCCAGTAACTATCAAAATAAAAGGGGTCCAATACTGAAGAAGTCAACATTCAAAGAGTCCAGAGTCAAAAGTTCCTAATAAACTGCATAGCTGTCCATCCTATACCAACTAAAATACAGTTTTTTTCATGAGTATCTTATGCCCTAATAGAGTGTGTTTTGGTGAACCATTTCGGATTTATCACTATAAATATATATTTATAAAGAAATGTAGTATTTTACTTAGACAATTTTATGTTATCTAGTAAAATATGCCTAAGACAACTTAAAGGCATATCCATCATCAAGGATATTCCAACACAAGTATTAAACTTCTCAATTTTTTAGGGAAAATTCCAAAAAATAAACATTTGGATTGAAAAGTCCATTTAATAAGCTGAAAACTTAAAATTACAAACAAAATTTTTTTTACCCAAAGTGCAACTGGGGCACAATAAATGCTTGTGTATTTGGAATTTCAAGTTTTCAGTCATTAAAATGGACTGTAAATCAAAAGGCTCACCTTTTTCGGAATTTCCATTTATCAAACATTTTGTTAAGAAACGTTAAAATGATTTATAGAAAATAAAATTTACCAAGCATACAAGCTTATATTCAATTATAGCATGCATACATTTAAATACGTAATAATGAATATACTAGACTGATTATTGGAAACAACAATCTTTCATCCCAATGGCAATTTATAGTAATGTAGAATATATTGTATGTTGTGTTAGGTTTCCAAAAAAAAATGATGCCTCTAAAAATATACATATCCAGTTAGTCACATCTCATCATAAATGATAAATGCACGTGCAAAAGAGAATGTAATAAATATTATTTCATAGCTGGTTACCCCAACTCTTGTTTCAACATTACCACACACAGAAAAATGTGTTACTTTCATCCACATTCAAACAACAGAGAACTGCTTAAAAGATGGAATCCAGAATTGAAAAAATGATGCAGAACAGTCCAAAAAAGAAAAACGAGGCAGGCACATTTCGTTTCTGCATTAGAACTGTATAAAGGTCAATATGAAACGGAATTAATAACTATCGTACATTAGGATAGGTTATGTTAATCTTATGAGAACACTAATATTGTGTTACGAACCTAAAGAAATAGAACTAAATTATGAGGAAATATGGATAATAGTCCACTTAGTACCACCAGGTGGTTCAATTCAAGGAGAACCATTACACCAAAAGCAACAGCCCAAATTCATATATTGACTTCATACCAAGCCACGTGGCATCAAGACTTGTCAGTAGTTCTAGCAAAAGGATAAAAGAACTCTAAATAATAAAGGGAGGAGAAAATTCTAGAAGAATATATACAAAATAACTATAAAAGAATATTAATTCTCTCTAATAACTACCCACTGTTATCCAAATTACTAAATATTTATTTTATTTAAATAAATTCCCTAAAAAATTCAGACAAGGTAAGTGGCATATTGCCATGGTGCCATGGGTATATATATGCAGTCAAAACTCAAGAGAATAGAGTTGAAAACTTTTGCTCACAATGTGAAAAATGGTAATCATTTTACATTTCCTCATACCGTTATCATAGATTCATGACGTCAAATGTAGCTAACAAAATGGAAGGATAGGGGTGCAAGCAAAAAAGTAAGCAAATACTTCCCTTGACATAAATAAAGAACCATGGTCTAAAAATAATTAAATAAAACCAACACTGAAAATGATATTCGATTTGAGAAGTGAAAAAAATGCTTGAATGCCATGTAAGATTTCGGAGTAAGCAATCACATTATCTGACAAGTCTAAATTCATACAGCCTTCTTTCTTAGTCATAAGAATATTCACTAACCAGATAAGTGTTCCAGCCAGGTGCAGGTGCAATGCCTTGAGAGGGAGACACAACTACAGGCATATAGGTCTGGGGGGCTTGTCCACGAGAACCAGACAAATATTGTGCCCTAGGCAATGATAATGCTGAAACTCCTCCCATGAAATGCAGACCCGATGAATGCACAACCGTTGAGCCTGAAGATCCATAGGTAGGACCAGGAACAGGTAAGAAGATTCCAGCAGATGCAGGTTGAGGATGATTAAACTTGCATGCAACTCCAAACTTGCATGATCCAGTTTTCATGTAATACGGGCATGGCTTTTCATCCTGAAAAAGTAGTGCAAAAAATTCTAAAAATCTGATTTATGGGTTTAGCATAGGCATCCATGGGCAACATGTCGTGAATATGGCAAGAGATGAAACCATAAGGACATTAATAAAGAGCTAGGTGGAGACAGATGCAAGATTGACATAAAAGCACCTGACGCATAGGTAGGCCCAAGACATTCAACGGAACTGGTCCAGCACCATGCCTATCCCGCGGGTGATGATATTTACACGTTGATCCATATTTGCACGTTCCTGTCTTAAGATAATACTGCAATTCACATTCAAGAGAAGACAAAATATTATTAATCAATAAAGTTACCATAACTTAACAAAAGAGGGAAAATATTGAAGACTAGTTTTACTCACAGACACTAATTTCCTTCTCACTAGAAAACTGCTATCCTAACAAAAATAATTAAAACAACCACGTGTAGAAATTTAACCTAGATCACACATCAATATAATTCACCCTCAGCTAAGTTTCCAATTTCATTTTTGCGTGTTTCCAAGGACACTCATACTTTTTGAAGCAACATCTGCCAAAGTTATCTGGTACACGAAACAAAGCATCAAAAGCTTTTTGAGTCAAATAATTGGCTAAGCATCAATGAGAACAAAGTATCCATAGACCAAGGACAAATGCAGCACTTGCCTGACTTTATTAAGCAAAGTGAAAAAGATAAGCACTAAAGCCTGCAAATCATTCCTCAAGGTCAACTTAAGAGACCACAGAATCGTTTGTGTAGAAGGATGTAAATGGCAGCTCAAAAGGTTATACAGTCCTATTATTATTTGTTTGAAATGCAAATACTCCTAGAACAAGGTTCACGAGTTGGACTTGGGGCTCAAACAAATTAATTAGTTCTCACGCGGTTTCTGTAAAGTTTAGAAATATATATAAAACATATATATATAT
>QLOD02000030.1:21895319-21909171 GCA_003260245.2 Sideroxylon spinosum
CATTTTTAATAAACATTATTATTTTAATAGTAGTTTTATTTTAATAAAATAAATATTTCAATATGTAATTATTCTTAATTTTAATTTACTAAAATAAATTATTTTAATACGTAATTATTATTTATTAATAAATAAATTTAATTTAATAAAATAAATAATATAATCATAAATTATAACTTTAATAAAAATAAATTAGTATAATTTAACAAAATAAAAACATGAGAAAGGAGAGTGATTTTCGGATGGACTTTGAAAAAAAAAAAGAATAAATGATGGGTCAAGGGCGTAATTATCTTTTTATAAAAATTTAATGGATTAAGTAACAAAGCTAGAGGTGTGCATAGGTTGGTTTGGTTCGGATTCATACTTAACCTAGAATCAAATTGATTTTTTTTTCAATTTCTAAAATTTGAATCCGAAACTAAACTGATTTTCATTTGGAACCAAACCAAACCAAACTAAAAATATTAGATTAGTTCGGTTCGGTTTTCAGATCTTTTTGGGTTGGATCGGGTCGGGTCCATTTTCGGTTTAGCCCACTTCGGCTCAGCTCGAGTCCAATTTGGGTTAGATATTTATCCAAATCACATACACTACTACTACTTGTATAATTCAAGGAAGACCAGAAAAAATTAATTAAACACCCTTTCAGAAGATTTAGCCTCCAAAACAAAGTGAATTATTGAGAATAATTGCTTTCTCGAGCTTTTTATTCATTGAACTGCATTCCTATACTTTTGCCAAAATACTCTCAACAACACTGATCACTACCAAATTCCCTAAAAGTAGCAGACCCCTTCAATAGTAGGTCTTTCCACTTATTCAAACTCACTCGTACTTCCCTGTATGACACAAATTAAACCACCCTAGCAAAACACAAAAATGGAACACCTTATTATGTATGGAATCACAAAAATGGAATTGAAATTTTAAATGGTAAAAATTCATATGCTCCCATAAATCTTAATATTATCTATTCTTATATTATTATATAAATATTATATAAAATATAACATTTATATATTCTATTTTTCGGGTTACTTTGGATTAGGTTGTTTTCGGTTTGAGTTTGGGTTAGTTCAGGTTGAGAACCACTCAGTCCAGAACCAAACCGAAAATACCGATTTACTAATTTTTAATCCAGAATCGAACTGAAAAGGATATTTAATTCAAACCTACTCGAACCAACGTGGTTGGATTGGTTTGGTTTTCGGGGTTGTTTTTTTTATGCATCCCTAAACAAAACTAATAGAGGGAGGTCAAAGAACAACATTTCAAAATGAGGGGGCTAATTTTAAATTTTAAATGTTAAGGGGTTCAGGTGTAATTACCCAAATATTGAGAGGGTTTAGGTGTAATTTATCTTAATAAAATTATACATTAAGAAAATAATTTTAAAAAATTACTTTGTATATTTTTTAAAAGGATAAATTACACATAGACTCCCTAAATATTTGAATAATTACACATAGACTCCCTCAACATTTAAAATTTACAAATACTTCCCTTATTTTAAAATGTTGCTAAACCCGACCCTCTCTATTAGTATTTCGTTAGGGTTTAGTTAAAATGATGATGTTGGCCAAATATCTTTTTTTTCAATATACTAAATTTACCCTTTAACATACATGAATGGACTAGAATATCCCTCTCTCAATATCACTATTTCATTCTTACTTTTTCTTGTCATACTAGCTTTGGAAAGTACAATTATTCTAACAAAATAATTTACTATAAAAAGTTGCTTGAATGATATATTAACGCAATAAAAATTTAGTTTAATAGAATTTTTATTTAAAGGGACAATTTCAAAAATTTTACACTAAAATTTTCTTTGACTGATTTCTCACCAAAAAAATATATATATTTTTCTTTGAAACATATTAGCAATTGAATGAATGATATTGACTTATTTTTATTAATATATTATATATTGAAGAATTACAAATAGAAGCAACTTAAAATTTTTGAGTAATTTATCACATTGTTCTGCACCCAACAACTGCCATTCTTTTCTCTATCCATCTATTGCGTCAATAGAAAATTACACAAATACAATAATTGCCACTTGTCATTTAGAAGTTATAACTCCTTAATATCAAGTAAAGTCAGCAAACATAACAGTAGCATGCAAGTTCTCTAACTTAAAAAAAAAGGGAAAAAAAAATCTACAATCAAATAATGTACCATTAGAATCCAAAATTCAAATTTATCTCATGTTTTTCATTTGAAACTCCCTCAATTTGGATAAAGGAATTGGATTGTGAATTAGCCTCAACTCGATGCTAGTCACCAGATTGATCTAGAGGGAAGATACGAATCCCAAGCAGCATCACAGCTGAACCAACACCCTTGCGAGCATCTGGTTGCTTAACCAACTTCTTCCTACCATCTTCTTCCATCCCATTGTTTTCCAATTGCCTCTTGAAAGGCCAGTTGTTTTTGGGTTCAGAAGTTCTTTGGTTGCATTTCGAAATCTCTATTAGAAAACAATAATCTCTAGCATTTCAATAACTATAATTGGATTAGATATAAAAAATCAAAATCGTAAATCCTAAAAACCACAATAATAATCACCAAAATCGTAAATCTTAAATACACCCAAAATGTGAAATTAAAAATACTCCCAAATTATACCTCCAATACAAACCCCCAAAATTTTGTTAACTTAAAAACCCAAAAAATACACCCCAAAAGCGTAAAACCACAGCAAACTAACAAAATTTCAAAAAATAATTATAAATAAAACCCACAAACATTAGAAAAAAATAAATCAATTGAATGAATAGATGATAGAGGAAGATGACAAAATAGATGAAAAGAAAAGTTGAAATACCTCCTCTGATTTCGATAAAGGGAGAAATTCTTTTTGGACTTGGAGAAGACGATTTATAAGAGAGATTTGGAGAAGTTTGAGGGTTTCGTTTCAAGGTGTCTAATTTCAGAGTCCCCTTTGAATGAAGTGGACCTTTTGATGGAGTGAAGTGTGTCATCTTAAATATGAAGGATATAATTATTTTTACAATAAAATTTTAATAGAATGAATAGCAAAATTAACGGAGGGTGATTAGGGGTTTGCAATTTTTCAAAATAAAGGAGATGTTTGTAAATTTTAAATGTTAGGAGGTCCAAATATAATTATCCAAATATTCAAAAAGTCTAGATATAATTTACCCGTTTTAAAAATAACATATAGTTGATAGTAAAAGGAGGAATAAAAAAGGAATAAAAAAGTATTTTACCAAATCCCCCTAATATAAATACCATTTGCAATAATATAAATTGAAGGATTTTTTTTTCCTGAGGCAAACAACGGCTGAGTATAACTAAACGTTATGAAAAAATTTCTTTCCCATATCATAACCCATATCCTTCCCACTTATGATCTATTTGGTCGTGAATAAATATGAGAATGTGAAGTAAATTGGAGTAAAGAATGATAAAAAAAGAAAAAAGAAAAAAGAAAAAAGAAAATAGAATGAAAATTTCTTCTTTTGATAGTATTTAATATGTATGATTGCACTTGATGATGAAAATAAATGACTAAATTACCTTTTTCTTACGAAGAGTTGTTTCATTTGCGAAATTGGACTACCACATTGGACCCCAAAATTAATAATTCAGTAAAATTAGAAAGATGGATGTTCCAATTCTTTAGTCAAGATCAACCAAATATAATAATTTCTATTGATCAAGGAATTTCTATTTCGATTCCTGAAACATATATTAACCAAACTTAGCATAATCAACTAAGGGGGCTCATCAAATTAAACATGACTTCAAAAGTAAAAATAATTTTCAAGAAAAATTAAAATAATATGAACCATTCGAATATAAAACATTATACAAAAACACAATACTAGTCTTCCTATATTATTCTTTTATTAATAGATATTATTTGTAATATGTAAGATATCTTATTACATAATAGAGGCAAATTCTGATTTGAATGACGAAATCTAATCCGCTCCACACTAGCATCGAAATTTAGTTGTCTGTCTCATTCTTGCTTTAAATTTTATCATTAAAATCCATATCATTCAACTGAAGATCAAGGTGTTACCATCAAATGGTTGCTAAATCACAATCAACAGATACTGAACCATTTCATTTCACAAAAAGTCACCATGACCAAAAACAAGAAATGACAAAAAAGCTGGACTGCACAGTACAGAAAGAGCACCGAGAAAAAAAGAGAAAAAAAAAAATGGTAATAAAAATGATCGTATTCCTATAGCTCGTGCTTCAAAAAGACATTAAATACAATATCAGAATCCTTCAAAATGAAACCATTCTCTGCTACCAAGCTCAAGCATCAAAACCCCTTTCCGTGTCATCATCTCTTGGTCAAGGAACTAGACACTGATGGCTAATCTTTGGCTGGGAAATTCGGATTCAGTGACATCTCTATTTCCTCAAGCGATCTTCCTTTAGTTTCAACTGTATAATAGTAAGCAAATATTGCCGCCAAGACGGAAACCCCACCAAAGCCTGCATAAATTGGAGCCACGCCAAATTTCTCCACGAGTTCGAGGAAGAACAGACCAACCAAGAAATTGCAGACCTGGGTTACACGTGATACGCAAGTACAGTTTAAATTACAAATACAATCCACTGAAAGCATCACCAAATAGGAATGGTTGAAGTACTAGATAAAGCAATTTAAACCTCATTACCATATCCAGTGAATTATGGCATTTTACATGCAAAATTTAAGTTGGGGAAACAAAAATAGCTATTGTCTTTAGAAATGGCAGCTCAGTGCACAAGGCTCCTTGTTGGGTTTGTGGCCCATGTACACTTGAGGTTGGCGATGGCTTCTAAGAAGTATTAAGTTGTGAAGAACGATCAGTATGAGAAAAAATCCATTATGCACTTGGCATAACCTAGTTTCTGGGTGCGGTTCACCAACAACACAAAATAAGCCATTGTCCAAAAATATGACAATCCAGTACACAACGCTCCCTGTTGGGTTTGTGGCCCACGTTCACTTGAGATTGGCTTGGGAGAAGTGGATTGGGATGGCTTGTGGCGAGGCATTGAGTTGCACAGAATGAAAGGTATGCCAAAAAGGCCATTCTGCACTTGGCACAAGTTACTGTTTTTGGCACGCCCTTGGCTGGGGTGCAGAGGTACGTTATGGAATTTTTAAATGCCCGAACTCTAGGATTTTTTTAGTATAATATGGTTGAACTCTATGTACATAAAGCAGACTTCAATAATAAACAAAATACCATCACCCGTGAATGTAAACATGTTGAACCGCGTAAATCGCATGTCTTGCTGGAGTATTTATCTATACTTGATTGATTCTTGCATGTTTCTTGATTGACTAGTGTGTGCACTTTCTTGGTGTCTAGCTGGTTGCAATATTCCACAGATATATAGGTTTATGATACATACCCAGTGAACCGAGAAACTGAAACCCATGATCTTCCCACGTGTCCTGCTGCTGCTAATCTCTGGTATAACAAGACCAGTAACTGGGCCAGCTCCAACAGCAAAGCTAAATATGTACCTGAACGAGCGTAAGATATAGAATACAATGAATATTGAACACATCCTCATAAAGACTAACATTCAAGGTGATCAGAAAGAATGCTAAAACATCCTCAAATCAGATGTCATATAACCCTTAAACTTTCTGGTATAAGCTGAAAATAGTAACTTGATTTAATAATCATTTCTTAATCATTTTTTTTTTTGAAACTACAGCTCTTAAACCATGTTTAAGTGCCACAAAGTGCAGAAATAAAGCATACAAGACCGTTCCAAGTATTGACAAATTGTGACCAAGCTCTTCATCCATTGGAAAGCTGATAGCAGAAGCTACAAGAAACATTGACACTGCCTGCACAAATGCAGATTTTTGTGGGTTAGTCCACAGCGTAGTTAAAAAAAAGACGTTTTACTGTTTGCTAAACTATGATTAGTTGCTTCAATGGGATCTTTTATCCTGGTTGGAGGCAAAATTACCAAACGTCTAGCATTACCTCACTTGGTGCCAATGGATTTTTTTTTTGTTTTTTGAGAGGGGGAAAAAAAAAAAAAGGACTACAAAATGTAAAAACGAAAAAAATACTGTCTTATCATGTGGGTTCTTCAAATAAATAAATAAACATTGCCCTCTGTTTCCATCTTTTGTGAGCTTGCACATGGTGAATTGTTCCAAATTTTTTCACTCAAAACCCCCTTTTGAGATAATGACGGTGTTGTTTTTTATAAAATATCATCTCAATAGCTTGATCTATGTGAAAGCAACTCAATTTAGCCCTTTCCAAAATAAAGAGTGAATAAAGAGAGAGGTAAAGAGAAGCATTTTACTCAAAAGAGAGAGGAGAGAAGCAAGTTACTCTCACTCACCATTCCCAAGTAACTTCCAATTAGAAGATTTTTTCTTCCTTGCCTATCCATTAAGTACAAAGCACAAAGTGCACCTGGACATGAGCACCACTTCAGGGAATGAGCAGCTGTTTCTAACCAGTATCACAATTTTTTATGCTTGTAGCATAATACAACGTGCATAGCACATCCATAACCTGCAAAGTTGGTAAACCCAACGTATAGGCTTGCTAAAGCACCACTAGTAATTCCAACATCTTGGAAAGTCAATGATGAAAAATAAAGAACTCCATTTATGCCAGCAAACTGTTGAAGTATGAAAAGGGAACCTCCAATGAATGCAACTGCAACCACAAAGGAAATTTGTGACTAGAAGTGACAATAGGTGTGTCAAAATACATAATGCCAAAATGAAACAGCAGGACCTGATAATACCACAAAACATAACCCACTCCTCATATTTTAACTAGAACCAAGTGAAAAATCTCATCTCCCTAGAGGTGTCTGCAGACTCCACAGGGTCTGCTTAATGATTGGAACCAGAAAGATAAGCACCCATCCTTATGGAGTAAGGAAAGCATTAATCTTCATTGGGAGAGAGGATAAGTATTCTAAGACTTCTCTAGTCATCTAAACCATACTTGTCATAGCTACTTGTGCCACTCTTGTGTTTCTCACAACTTCAAATATTAAAGAAATTGAGATTGATGATTGCACATATGCAATGTCTTTGACAAGATTACGTTCAAAAGGGTGCTGCATAGAAATATCCATGATTGTTTATACCATTAAAAATTCAAGACCCGTCTACATGGGATACTAAAAAACCACCTTCATACAACCTCTAGAGTGTGGCTTCTCTAGCAGTTCCAACCATCTGCTCTCCATGCCACCTCCATCACCCCCAATGACAGACTGAAATTCTTCAATTGCTTTGTTGACTTCGGATGGTCCCCAAAGGTTAAGGATAACTTCTTTAGCATCATCCAGTCTTCCTACCTTTACAAGCATAGCAGGGTAACAGATTAATACAGCATATCACAAGGAGTTCACATATTATTCATTTAAGAAAAAAAAAGAAAACAGAATCCTACTTTACATAGCCATCGTGGACTGTCTACAGCAAACTGCATGCCCAGCACTAATATAAATCCAGGGACACTAGCAATATAGAGGATTGTCCTCCACCTGGAAAGAACAGACATTTTCAAATCCAGTTAATAATCCAAAAGAAATCTTATGGCCTGAAAGAATGCAGCATACAGCTTTGCTACTAGCCAAACAAGCATATAGGTGGAAGTTTAGAGATCTATGGGGGAGTAAGGGGACAAAGCCGAGACATCTGCCGATAGTTTGAGATATATTACTGATTTGGGATGGGAGAGCTTTAGAGTTGGTTGAGGAAGAAATAGGGTGTCACTCTGCGTAGGGACTCTTTAAAAGCCAGGAGGAGGAACTGAAGTAGGTGTTTACTGGGGTTTATTGGGCAGTGAGACAGGGAAGGGGTGCTTTTTTGGAAGAGTTATACAGTATAGCATTTAGGTGGGAAGGGACTTTGACTTAGTTCAATTTCGACGTCCATGTGAACTATGAATGGGGATATTCCCGAAATTCAAAAAGAAACAAGAAGTAAGTTACACAAAAAGAAAAGCAACTTGGACAAAAAAAGAAGTTACCTGGACTTGTCTCTTAGTTTATTGATGAATTGGGGTTAGCGGATTTACCTCTGTATATTTTGGTTATTATGGGGCGAAGGAACTGGAGAATTTTACAGATACAAAGTTACCTTTGTATAGGATGAGGAGTGTTTTCCTGTCTTCGCTATGTAGCTAGGTTGAGAAGGGAAAAGAACCCAAGCTCTTTACTTTTTTGTAATATGTAAAACGTTTTGAGTTGTAATCCAACCCTTGGTCCTTTGCATCTTCTTGATACTCTTTTAATAAAATTCTGATACTTCAGAAAAAATGTGGATCATTTCCGTATATGAGAAAACGTGGTAAGATTGAATTCTAAAAGGCAGTACCATTGGGTTAGGCTTCTTATAGAATCTTAATACATATTATTAAAAAGCTTTGATATACAAAAGTTACTTGTTTTAAAAAACTAACAAATCAAGAAGATAAGGCAGTATAGATATTCATAAAACTTGTGCACTTTATGATTGATATGACTCGTTTAATCATTCTCATTTCGTAAAAACTTAAATTTATTAGTATAATTCATTATTTTCACAAGTTTTTCCAATGAAAATATAACATTGGTACAATATTTTTGAATAGTCAAAATTAGAGTATTGGAACGTAAAAGTACCACATTCTAGAATGTGTGCACAAAAACGTGAATTGCAGGAGTCGTAGTCATTTCGAGTAACTCTTGGTGGAACATGAATGAGGTAGCATTGATCTGACATTGGTTGATATGTTAGCTAATTTCGTAATTATATATGATTTCATTGTAATAAAACCTCGTATTCTTAACGTAAGAGTTGCCAGTAAACCACAAAAATTGCAGACTGGATGAAAATTTGTCAAATTCCATAATTACCGGTAGAAGAGTACAGATACTTTTCCCTTACTTCGAACAATAAACTTTGCATTCAAGTTCATTATCAGATTCATATATTTTATTTCCCAATACCTAAGTTCTGCATGTCCTGTTATGATTCTCAAGACCCCTACAGATCAGCTTTCCTGCTACCCAGAATACATCAATTATAAATGGAAATAATGGGTTACAATATAGTTGGCCGCATGATGGGGGGGGGGGGGGGGGGGAGAAGCAAGAGAGATGCCTATAGCCATTCAATAAAAATAATTGCCAATATATCAAATGAAATGAATGTTAGGCAAAATCATAGACTTCTGGAAAGGGTGCAATGAAAATAAATGAAATGGAATTCCTCAGGAACCAGTGCATATCTTGTGGTAAAAGATTAGCCAACAGTAGGCTGCATTTGTACAAAAATTCCAGAAAAAGAACAATGAAAAGAAAAATACTACCCACGAAATCTAATCCCTGAGTATCCACAAGTAAACAAAAGTAAAGGCCTCACCAGTGGGGATCTCGTTCCGAAGGAATTCCTAGAGAGAGTGATGCAATGATTCCAAGGCAAGTGCCAATTTGGCACAGAGTTCCAAAAGAGCCTCTATACTTTGTTGGGGCAACCTACATCATAATCATTAGGGAACATATCAATAGAAAAATGTCCAAAATTGGAGCAATCTTACTCTGTACACAGCATGAGAGATACAGCAAGTATATTTTTGCAAGTACACAACAAGCTTTCATACCCAAAAAACAATGTCAAAAGTTTGCATCCAATCTAGCTCACATGTCCGGTCCACCACTTTGAAAATTTAAATTATAATTTTGTAGTAGCATAGAAAACTCCTTGTGAAGTTGGAGCAGAAATAGCAAGAACTCGCATTTCAGCATTTCAAGAGGCTTCTCAGTGTCTTCTTTAACAACATTGTTTCAAGAATATTGCTACACCAATTATATATGGTTCTTTCAAAGACGCTGTTAACGTTGATTATGCAAGATCTGAAGACGGTTCTGCATATTTTGGCATTTCAGAAGTCTTACCAAACATCATCACAATGATTTAAATGTAGCCAATTACCGTCCTTTCCATTACAATATGAGCCAAGGTAAAGTAACGTAAAAAAAGGTTATAGTTACAGCCAACATGAATGAGAGAAGATTCAAGAAAAAAATACTCCCCCCCCCCCTTTTTTTTAAAAATGGCAATTCATGGAATCTAAACATATAACTTCATTTTTTCTTTTTTTCAAATACATTGGTAACTTGCATTCCCAACACATGATTATAGGGGGAAAGAAAAGCTTTAGACAAATCAAAATTTAATTCAGCTAACATAGCATGGCTATTACCTCTGAAATATATATAGGAACAAGAACTGTGTTCACGCCAATACCAAGGCCAACAAGAAATCTTCCCCAGATTATCTCATCCAATGAGTGGGCTTGTGCACTGTGACAAATTGAAAGGTGTAAACATGAAAAATGTTATATAGCATGTCTAATTCAAGATTAAAGAACATAGGATATGTGGAGACAATCTCAATTTCACACATCAAAATGGATACAGCATGCTAAACTGGAAACTCCATACCAGGTAGACATCATTAATGCATTCATATGCAAGAGCTTTTCAGTGTGGTTATTACGTTCACAAATTTGAAATCCTTTCTTGCGTGAGGAAAAAACCGTTGAGAATTCTTTTTGATAACTGACATAAGAAAGAAGTTGAGATATTTAAATAGAAAAACAAGCATTCTTGGCCATCCATGAAGTAGTCACTCAGCGCAACTTAGTAAGGTTTGGTCCCAGCCATTTGGGTTGGCTACATGGTCTTGTTTTTCCAATATGCTTGACAAAGGGCCATTATTTTATTTAAACCACAAGTTAACATGTTTATGAATCATCTCAACTCGTCTTAATTTTAGACTCCATTTCCTAGCATCATTCTCAATGTGGACATTATCACTCCTCCTTGTTTGTGCATTTATCGATTTTGTTGTGTATGACAAAACCATCTTAGTCAGCCCTCTCTTTTTTTTTTCATAGTTGTTATCTTTACCATCTCATGGATTCATTCATTCCTTAATCCTATCTTTCCCAATTGTCATCCATCTGCTAAACATTCTCATTCGGGTGATAGTTATTTTGTTGATCTTGATTATCCAACATTTCGTACTATACACATCTCCTAGCCGCATCCAAACTTCAACAAAGATATCCATCTAGCTTTGGTGCTTTTCCTAATTATGTAAAAAATAAAATAAAAAAATCTACCGCCTAATTTACCTTCATCACCGCTTTCTTCTAATACTAAGTTCTCTATGTTATTTTCATTTTAGCAACTTCCCATTATTATTTCTTCACCTCTCTTTGATGCACCAACATTTATGAATCCCATAAATGATTAACATTATAACATGATTAAAATATTTATTTTTGTTTTCCAACAACTTAGCCGCTTTGTACATGTTCTTCTCTCCATCACTTGTACTTAATGTTACGATCCTTGGAAGATTCTATACATCTTCTAGAATATTAATATATATCCTAGAATATTCAGATTACTTTGATATTCTTGTTTTGTTAGTTACCTAACTGTACTTAAACGATCCATTATAAATATAACGTAAGGGGGATGGATAATTAATCTCTCTCAATTCTTTAATTACTTCTCATAACTTGGTATCAAACCACTGATCCAAGATCTTTAAAACACACACACACACACACACACAAAAGTTACTATTCACAAACCGTAGCTGTTGTGGTCATCCAGTCGTTAATCATCTTTTCAGTCATTAACATTTCTACAATACCCATTGTATAGAATTAAATTACAAAGATTCCATTGTTCTTGTTTGTAATTTCTTTCAAAGTTAATGGGTATTATGGAAATTTCACACCCAACCCAACCCACCCCATCCCCTCCCCTCCCCTCCCAACCCACCTCCCAAACATAGCCTTCAAGTCTCAATAAGTTAGGTATATTTTTTAAGTGTTCTACTAGGAGTAGATACTCGACAATATTACAAGTTAAGAAAGGATTTAAAGCATTATTTACGGGTTAAGGAAGCAGCAGAATATAGCTAATAACAGGGAAGAAGGTCACAATAAATGCATATACAATACTTAAAACTCTGAAATAAGAAACATTATTTACAGATGTCTCTCCGCAGCTTATTTATCTTTGCCACAAGTCAAATCAACTACGTTATTTTTCATACAGATACTCTGAAATTTAAAAGGAAACTTTTTATTTTATTTTATTTATAGCATTCTGTTACATAAAAAGTAAAATAAGTTTAATACATTCCTTGGACAGTACACTTGATCTCCAGAGTCATCTCAAGACAATTATGAGATGCCAGCAATTTGAGCAGCGATCATCTACAAAAGCTTCTTAAAATTACGAAACTACAATAGGATGAATGAATTGTCTAACAATCCTTTTCATGTCATTTCTAATGAAGTCATTTCAATAGACACGGCCTGAAGATCATGAATTTTACTTGGTTGTAGATGTGTGCCATCAGCTGCAAAAATTCAAATTACCTTATAATGGCACCAAGAATAAGTGGTATTGTGTCGAGCTGAAAGGTGCGCCTACAGCCAAGTTTATCGACCATCGTACCAGAGCCAATGCTTCCAATAAATGCCCCGGCTATAAATATACTCACAACAAGTCCCTCAAGAAATGAGTCCCCGTCAAAACCCAGCTCTCTTGCAACAGATACAATAGGGCCATTCATTACTCTGCATCACAAACCCAATAAAACTAAACATTTTTGAAGACAAAGCAAAAACAATTGAAGTAGAAGTAAATTATAAAATTTCCAAATAATCCATCAAACTACACAGCCTCCAAAATCCAAGCACATCAATCATTCCTGGGAATCATAAACATTGCAATTTACAATCTACTTGACAAGTCACCAACATATACATATGATATCCTATATGTGTTTAGGGTAAATTACATCCACCTCTTCTTCACATTCAGGTAATTATACTTATACCAACAATATTTAAAAATTACACTTGTCTTTGTCTTTTTTATTTAGAAATGTTGTTAAAATTGACAAAATTGACCAATTTCTGCAAAATGGAAAACCTTAAAATAACTAAAATTCTAGATTTTTTCCTATTTTATCCCTTACTCTATCACATTTTCATTTATTTTCTTTACAAATATTTCCAAAATAAGCAAAAAAATAGTTAAAAAAAAAAATGGAGAATTTTTGTTTTAAAAAAAAAATGACGAAAAAATGTAATAAAGTGAAGGATAAAATAAGAAAAACACCCAAAATTTTGGTTATTATTAACATTTTTTTGTTAAATTTTAACGATTGATTATGTTGAGAGGGATCAATATTACCAACATTTCAAAACAAAAGAAGTAAGTCAGTTGAGGGTACTAAGTATAACTATACCTTAATGTTAACGGGGAAGGTAGGTGCATATGGGTGTGTGTATGAAGAGAGGGGTGAGGATTTGAATTACCCAATGTGATAGCCAAAGAGGAAATTAGCCATGGAAGCTAAGAGCACATGGGGCAAAGCAGGCAACCATCCCAGATCAACTTGTTCACCACCCTTCTCTTGCGACGACGTAGTTTCATCATCTGCAAAATATACAATTGACACCTCAAAAACTCTCAATACACAAAAAGAACTAACAAACCAGTACAAACAATACATACATATATATATGTATATGTATAAACAATTCTGTGATGGGTATATCGGAGGGCAGAGAGGCACCTGGTTTGGGATTCCGTAGTTCAGGAAGCTGCCTCTTATTGGTCCGAACTTTAAACTTCTTTGACAGACGATGAGAACCCAAACGAAAACGAAACGACGGTAGATTATCGTTGGTGGAATAAATGAAAAATCGGGGGTTTGAGTGAGCTGTTAGAGTCGCCGGAACGGGACCGTTTGGCTTATACATTGAAGAAGCTGCCCACATCG
>QLOD02000030.1:21972612-22004215 GCA_003260245.2 Sideroxylon spinosum
AATACATTGCCCTTTTATTTATTTATTTATCATCATCCATCAGCTCGTGGGCCCTATTCTCCTTCAATGCTATCGAAAACCTGTTCCAGCCCTCCGGTCCATTGATTGGTTGGACCCCAATTGCGTCCCAATAAAAGTATATGCATCCAACAGTTGACGTTGAATTGTTGATGATGGTACTGTACCTCTCACTGTTCGCGCCCGCATACAAACAAAACTTCTCTCTTCCGATCTCTGTCTTCCCCTTCTTTCTCTCTCTAGACAAACGCTCTCACTCCCCCCTTCTCTTCTCTTCCGCTTTCCGAGCAACTAGGGTTTCTGCTCCCTTGCTGTCTGAACTCACCATTTTTTACTGTGAAATTCCTCAAATCAGCTTGAAGCCTAATCTTCATTCCCACACAATGCTCTCCTTCTTCCCATTTTTGGCTCGAAACTGAGGTCGGATTCGAGCAGTGTGTGTTTCTCTCTCTACAATATTCGGAATACACTCTCTCTGCAGCCATAGCATCCAAGCTCAATCATTGATGGCGAAGACCAAACCGGGGAAGAAAGACTTGGATTCTTACACCATCAAAGGCACAAACAAAGTCGTCAGACGTAATCTCCTCATTCTCTCTCTCTTTCTCTCTACGCATTCATGCTCATTGTTCTGTCAGTTCTCTTGAGCTTTTTTGATTGTGTTGTGGTTATTGGTGTTTTCGGCAGCGGGCGATTGTGTTTTGATGCGGCCGTCGGACTCCGACAAGCCGCCGTACGTGGCACGCGTGGAGAAGATCGAGGCTGATCACCGGAACAACGTGAAGGTTCGGGTTCGGTGGTACTACCGGCCGGAGGAGTCTATCGGAGGGCGGAGGCAGTTTCACGGAGCGAAGGAGTTGTTCCTGTCTGATCACTACGACGTCCAGAGTGCGCACACCATCGAAGGGAAGTGTATTGTTCACTCCTTCAAGAATTACACTAAGCTCGAGAATGTTGGCGCCGAGGATTACTTTTGCCGGTTCGAGTATAAAGCTGCCACCGGAGGGTTCACTCCGGACCGGGTGGCTGTGTGAGTTTCCTTTTTTACATTTGATTTTTGGATGTGATCGTTTGTTTGTAAGATTGGTTTTTTAGCTAATGTGTCTAATTTTTGCGCTTTCATTTGAATTTTTTTCTTGAAGTTACTGCAAATGTGAGATGCCCTATAACCCAGATGACCTGATGGTGCAATGTGAGGGGTGCAAGGACTGGTATGTTTTTCTTTGCCTTTAGGTAAACTGTATTTCTCCCTGTATTTTGTTCAACTGGATGATGGCTTGATAAATTATGACTTTATGATGTTGTTGAGTTATATTAGCATGGATTTGATCAAGTACGAATTATTTATTTATTTTTAATTCGGAGTTATGGAGGCTCTTTATTTGGAATTACAGAAAAAATTTGTTTGATTCGGATTAGTTTACCCGAATTTAATAAGCTAAGTGAGTTCTTTCTTATTATTCTTGCATTTTCTTGTATAATTAGTATGATCATTTATTACCACTCTCTCTTGTGTTTGTAGAAGGAAAGAAAGAGAAAAAGAAAAAGAAATGGAAAGAAAATTATAAAATCTAATTCTTCGCTCTTGTTTGGTTGGCTTGGGAAAATGTAATGGAAATGAATAGAAATTTTTTTATAGGAAATCTATCCTTTTTTGTTTGGTCACCTGTAGAAAAATGAATAGGCCCAATTAAGTTCATTTCACTATTCTAGTCCTTTCCTCAATAAATCGAAATGAAAAGAAGCCTTAAGGGTGTGTTAGGATTAAGGATTTGGTAAGAGAAAAAAGGGGGAAGAAAAATTAAAAGAAAAGGAGAAAGAAACATAAAATTTTGAATAAATTTTTTATGTGGTTCGGTTAGACAAAAAATATGAGGGAATGAATTGTATTTCCCAATAAATTAATCATTTATTCATTCATCAAATTCCGTTTTTTATTCTCTATCATTTTCCATTAAAACCACGCAAGAGAAGTAATTTTGAATCTATTCTCCTTTTCTTTTTAAAATCTTCAATTTAAACAAAGTAGAATTTGGTGCATCTTTTTTCTGAGTGATGCTACAGAGGACGAATAATTTTACTGCCTAATCTAACCAGTGATGAACATAGGGTAAGTTTTTGAATTTTACTATGAACACTTTTTTAATGTGGAAACTAATTTATATAAAGTGGATAAATGAATATAAAAGAAATATATAAAAAAATCTAAAGAAAAATATTTGTATCTCAGTTTCTCTTCTTTGTTCCATAGTTTCGGTTGCATTCTTTCCATAAATAGAACTCTTTTAATTACACTCTATTTCAAAAAATAACAAATTAAGATAATATACAGCAATATATAACACATGTGATTGCTCTATTGATTGTTAAAACACTTGGATTGTTGGGCAGCTTTTAAAACTAGGAAATAAATAATATTATTTTACATTAATATGATAAAAAATTATAAAACATCAACGACAAGCATACAATTGAGATTTGTTGTGATGCACTTAATTTAAACAGGACATCCTGAGTTATCAAAAAAGAAAAAATGTCTAATGAAAAAAGCGAGTAATATATATGTATTTTAAAATAAAAAAATATAAATTGATTGGTGAAAGAGTTTGGCGAGTAATATTTTTTTCTTTTCTATTTTTTTATTTATGATTTTCATATTTTAAAAGAAAAACTAAACAAATCAGATAAGGATTAATCTACTAAGATGCAACATTAGCCGGTAAACAAACTCGTTAAATTTATGATAGTAGTGGCTATAGAATTTTCCTTGAGTTCATTTCACCATTCTTCCCCTTACCTCCCAGAAAAAAAAAAAAAAAAAAAAATGGCCTAAGGGACTAGTTTTTGGCGAATCTTAAAGGAGAGGATACATATTGAGGTGCCAACTGAAGCACTTGGAGAAATGGTTGCTCTTGAAGTTTCAATTAGTATTTTGCTATTCATTTGATAGTTCATGTGTTACTAACTACTGCTTATATCTAACTGAGTGGTGGTCAGTGGAGCAGGCCAGGTGTTGTATGGGTTAATCCTATTGAGATCTACCCTAATTGGTTGTTGCCTGTGGTGCACTTTGTTTATAAGATTAAAATATTTTATCATCCAGTCGTTTTTTTTTTTGTTTTTGTTTTTTATATTTTGGTTTATCTGCACATGCTGTCACTGCCATAAGAATGCTCTACAGGAGCTAAAGTAAATTTTACAAAGCAAAACTGCTGGTCTTCATAGCCTTATTTTAATTCGTGTAACTTATATATGGCTCCATCTTCTTAACTTACAATATTTTGTGACTTCGCTTTTTTCTTTAGTTTTTGTTTTCTGTTTGTCTTTTTTGGGGCTGAGTGGGGGTAGTGAGCTGTATGGGGGGTTTCTCCTCCTTTTTAGTTCTTTATCCTATATGTCATTTTTCTATACTAGTTTCAAATGTTGGGGTCCGTAAGCTTTACATTAAGTTGTTACCCCTGCTCTTTTCTGGGATAAGGCCATATCAAAGTTAGATTACTGGCGGTTTCCATTTTAACCCACAGACCACTTTGTGGCTTCAAGAGTTTCTCCTTTTGGGTTCCTATCTTATCAGTTCAGATTTATCCTGTTGACGGTATTAGGGTAAACTCTTCACATTGGTACTTTTGTTCAAATGTGTTCCGATAGGAATGTAGAAACCTGTAAAAATATGTTAGTTGCCTTCTAAAGTGTTGATGGGTGGAATGACTTGGTCTCCTAAAGTGAATTGGGACTTCACATTTATAGTGGACATGTGTCTGTCTGATGTCTTTTTGCTCAAGGCTTATGTGACAGTGAAAATCATATAGTGCATAATGTTTTATTTTTATTGTTGATTTGGTAGTCATGCTTCATAAATCTTTCCTGATCGTCAAACATAATTCAAAAAAGTAACTATGGGAGCAATGCGTTTCACAAGGCAGTGTTCAACAGCGGGAGGCACAATTATTATGAAGTATCAATTTCATTTGAACATATTCTGTAGTTGTTTGAAATAATAAACAATAGAAAAAGGCTGTTTAGGACTGAAAAACCTTTAGCTTACTTTTTTTGGTCGTAAACAACATATTGTAATCATTAAGCAACAGATTTTGGACGTTGCTACATTTACTTTTTTTGAAATACCTTATGATTACTTTAACTTGAATTTACTGAATTTTTCTGATGTTATATCGACGTTACTAGACAGAAAAATGATTATAATAATTGCAGAAGAACTGTTTCCTGTGCCTGTGACTTCGATTGTCTTGCAATAACTTAGAGGTAATTTCATGAAGGAATATTTTTTTGTAGGATCTCATGCAAAAGTATTGTGTTATTTTAGTTTTGTTCCCACCACACTAAATTTATCGGAAATCAAGTCAGGAAGTTAAAGAAATATGAAGGAGAAAAATGATTTCCTGGCCAATATGTTTCTGAGGCATAGCAGGGAGGACTTGTGAATATCAACGTCCAAAAATGATCAGGCTATTTAGAAGGAAATTTGGAAGAAGAATTTTTTCTTGTGATCATTTAGTAGTTTTGATGGAAGTGATATCTTGCTTTGTGAAGCTAAATTAGCACAGTTGAATTATAAATATTAACAGAGAGGAATGGCAAGATAAAAAGGAATGAATCCAGCCATTGCAACTGTTGAGTGACTGAGTTTAGGTAAAATTCTCATAAACCTTCATTCACAGAGGTTTTGCTGCTGAGAGCACTAATTCAACAGTTGGGGTGTGCTTATTGGTGGATGGGATAGAATGTAGGAGTTGGAACAGATTGAGGTAGTGGGAGAAGAAAAATTAGGATATTCTGAATTGAAAGTTTGGCTAAAGATTTATTAGAATAACAAACTAGGATCTCAGTAAATATTTTGACGTAACAAATAACAAACTAGGATCTCAGTAAATATTTTGACCTAATTAGAATAACAAACTAGGATCTCAGCAAGTATTTTGACCTAATTAGTTTCTTGAGATTTCACATATAGATTGCATAATCCATGAGTATGCTTCCTCCAATGCATCTGGATTGGGATAACTGAGTTCATGTAGTACCAGAGACTACATAAAATGAATATATTTCTTCTTTCTAGTTTGCAGGAAGACTCTTACCAATTTATTGGTAATTTTTTGGGTATTCAGCCTCAACGATTCGTTGTGGATTCTGTCTTATATGCATGTGTGATTGGTAATATTCATAACGTGGGTATTTTTTTCCCTTGATTCATCTACCAATGCTTGCAGGTTTCATCCTTCTTGTATGGGTATGACTATTGAAGAAGCAAAAAAATTGGATCACTTTTTATGTTCTGACTGTTCTTCTGATGACGATGCAAAAAGATCCTTAAACTCATTCCCTGTATCACCATCCGTTGAGACTAAGGTGAGAATGCTTTTTATCCAAGTTGATATAACAGGATCTCTTTGTGTGTTGTCATTGCTTAATATAGTGAATATAGTTGTACCTTATGTGTGCAATGACTCGCGTTCTTCTTGACTGATTCTGTGGATAGATGTTGCTAATTTGTTTTGTTAATCAAACTATGGGAATGTGGTAATAAAATCAGACTAATATGTTATGGATGCTTATGTTAGATGAACATTTCAAAATGTATTAGAATGTTTTAACTTTATGTGAAACTTATGCATAGTATTGTTGTGTCGAGATATGTTACAAGACAGTTTCCCAATGACGACTTGAAAGACCATGTAGCTGTTTCCCTAGAAGTTGTACATATTTTTTGTAAAATATTCTCATATTACACATTTATTGCGTTTTTTTCCTTTTCAAATTATCATAAGGAAATTTAACAATTAGCCATGTTCAATGAGCAACTTTGGAATCAGAGACTAAGAACATTGCCCTGGTGATAGTTCAATGTGTACTGAGATTTGAAATTGGCTAATCTGAATGCATACCCTTATTGAACGTATACTCTGCGCTTCAAGATCATAGACCAGTTAAGAAAATAATAATCTCAGGAGAAATCGTGGTCCTTTTTGCTTAACATTGCACCTTTGTCTATTAAAAAACTATAATTGCTAGCTTTCTAGCATCCCTTGCTACCTTCTTCTCAGGGACTTTTTATTTTTTATTTTTCCTGAGTTTTCTCGTTGCTCACTGGAGCTAATTCCTCATCTTCCTTGCTATATATATTTAACCCAAGTTTCTACAAGTCAATCTTAGATCATCATTCCTGCTGACATTTTGTAACTTTTTCTGCCTCTCCTAGGCAATTGCCTGAATTTCGGTGTTATTTTTGACTGAGAGAGATTTTCCATTATAAATTTATAGGTCTGTCCTGTCAGTCTAGATCTTGTAATGAGTTCTGTTTGTCTCATCTTACCAATTGTCCACTGTTATTGTTGTAATTATATTGAGAAAGGTGTTTCTTGTGATTCTTTTGTTGACAAGGCTTAATTTGGTGTTGTGAAGCTGACATAGGGTTGCTTTCTCTCATTTTTAATTAAGAGGAAAATAATTATAATTTCGTCAATTAGTGTTTTGACAAAAAAATGAATATAAAAGATTTATTGTAAAGTCAAACTGCCTTTCCTTGTATTTCCTGTCTTAGCTGGATCTAATTGTAATTTTCTTGGGGGTCTAAGTCAATATAATATTAAAGCATGCTCGTCGTGTGTTTTTGCTGGGGGAACAGATTCGTCTACTTTGCCTGGGATTAAGTTCACTGTTTAGCATTATTTGGTTTTCTTTAAATGTTTGCCTTTGCCTGGTTGACACAGTGCAATAGAGAAGTCCTGACCTGATGATGATTTTTCTTATGAATTTAGGACAGCTCCTTGTGCCAACAACTTTAATAAGATCAATGTGACAGTCATATATTGTACAGATATTTATATATGTCATCAGACTGAGAAGTGGAAAAGTGCTTGGGGTGGTGTGTGATAGCTGGACACCTGCCAAGTCATGAAGTATGCTATGCAATGTGGAAAACTTGGGTAGTGAATTTATTGATTATTACATACCAAGTGGTGGTAAAATCAATGGTGAACGAATTAATACATTAGAGTTGAACTAATTAAAGAATTTTGAACTTTAACAGCGATCTCATAACGAGAGTTTGAAGTAATACTATCCAAGTTGCTAGTTTTACTCCATTGGTTTCCTAAGAAGACATGTTAGTGGAAATAAAATTTATATCTTGCAAAACTTTTTGAATCCTGCTTCTGTGTGAGTTCTTAATTTTTTTTATGCTTTTAAATTTGTTGTTCTTTTGTTCTGTTGCATTCTGGTTTTGAAGAAAGTGTTGATGTGAGTGAATTTGCTTAGAAAATGGAGTAAATTGGTGCTTGGAATCTGTTGTTGGTGCTGGAATCTGTGGTTGTTTTGTTTACTTGATAAATTTTTTCCCTGCAGCATCTTCTTTCATTAACGTTTTGGATGAATATTGGGGCGTATTCAATAGTAATTACATTTGTTTTTGGATAAATTTATTTTATTTATCGGCAACAAAAAGGCTGTGCATATATATATATGATATAATGGTTGATTAATTGGCACTTTGTTGGGTGGGGATTTGCAATTGAGAGTGGGGATTAGAAATTAAGTCACTGTAGACCTAAAGAGTTCACAGTTGAAGGAAAAACTTTGCAATTTTTTTCTATGGTGTTTTTGTGCTTTGGACCTCAGTCATCAACTTTTAACCACAAATGGAATGATAATTGCGAATGGAAGGCAGGAAGTTCGTGGTTATATTTTGAAACTATAAGTTCAAATTCTCACTTCCTTAATATTGTGCTTACTCTTCTTTAGTGAGTGAAAGCCAGTAGTTTGTTACTATACTACTCCCTCCTAAGGTGCTCCTGGAAGGTTCATCACTCCCATTGTGTTTTTTTTTGGATAAATAATTAATTTATTAAAAAGGCATCAAGGCATGCCAACCCAAAATAATGAGGCCTCAAAAGAAGCCATGCTTCCAAAAAATTCACAAAGCACATAAACCATTTAAATCCAGGTCAATACCCCTTGTTAACCAATAATCACTAATACAAAATAGACAAATAAGTGCTTTTCAACGTATATAATTTGATTCCTTGAAAAGTTCTATTTCCATCTCTTCCACCGTCACCAAAATCAGTGATCTCAAACAAAGAGGAATTTTCTTTCATACTTTTCTTCCTTATTTTATGGACCTTGCTCCCCACCAGGTTCCAAAAACATGTTTTGCTTCCTTGGGAAACACCCAAGCCATCCCAAATTGCGACAATACAAGTTCTTTGAATTCCCTTTTCAAGCACAATGCAAAAATAAATGATCAATAGATTCATCATCTTTTTACAAAGATGGTACCAATTGACTGTGATGCTTCTTCAAGCAATAAAATTATCAATAATAAGTGTTGTTTTCCATGAATCAAACACCATCTCAAAGGAAGTTACCTGTTGTAGGCGTCTCACTATTCAACAACACTTTTCCAGGGAAAGTCCATGTTTCCCATTAAAGCATATTATAAAATAATTTTACCTCGGAAATTCTAGACTTTGAAGCTGTCTCCATCTGATGCTGTCCTCCCCATCCCCCTTCTTATAAGAATACAATAACTGACAAATAATTCTCAACTGAAGCTTCCCTATCTACTGGCAAGTCATAAATTTCAGGGGAAACCTCTTTTAAGCTACTACCCATGAATCCAAATGTTCCTCCAGAATTTTACCCAATTACCTCTACCAATCACAAGCAAACTGAATTTTGCAAACATGTGTCATAAATTCTGAATGCTTTTTCATTACAATTACCATGTATTCACCAACTGCCTTTGCTGTCCATTCATCCCCAACTTTGTTATTATTGTTCTCTTGAGGTGAATTTTTCCTCTTTCTATTATTGCTCTAATTAAATATGATTTACTGCATTTGTATTTTATGATTCCTGGAAAGCTGAAGTTGCTCAAGGTGTTGCTTTTGTTCTATTCCAATGATTAATCCTTTATTTTCTAATGGGGCTTTGTATCTGATCACAACGCTAGGTGGAGTCAAAGCGCAGGAAGAGATGACTGATTGGTCATGATGCATGCTGTGGAGGTACTCATTTTCTTGCGTATTAGCTGCAGTATTGTTGTGTTGTTGAATTGTACAGTGCAGAGAAGATACTGTGCTTGCACAAACCAAAGGCTTTCTTAATTTACTGTGTTGAAACTCATTATCTATAAATGTTTGTTGTGTGTGTGTTAGTCTTAGGACACGACTTTGTGATCTTTGTTTTGTCTCCATGTGACTGCAATTGGCCAGCAAAGTGGACAAAAAGAAAGAATTGGCAAGTAACTCATTGAAGTGTGGAGTCCTCAAAAACAGATCAAACTAAATTATTAAGAGCCAAACTTCCATCCTTTGTGATGTTTTTATTACTAATTTTATTATGTGGGCATGGAATTACTTTTCTTCTAAGTCTTTGGTCTGCCTTCTCCTCAGTCTTCCTTTCACAATTCCCTCTCCCGTGAATAGTTTATAGCTACATTTCCACGGGGATATGACAAGTTCTTTTTTAGTAGTTTTTGGGGGTTTCGGAAGATTGCTCGTCTGCAGCCTGAACTCATTGTTGATTCATGAGTTGAACTGATCATTTGATTTTTCATGTCTGATGTGCGGGAGATTTCATTGGTTTTAGTTTATGTACCGTATTCTATTGTGCATCAGTTGATGCTTCCGGGTTGATGTTGGCTCGCTATATTACTTGGCCCTTCTGGGTGCATTTGAATTGATCTTCTGCCCCTCAACTCGTATGTTTCAGTAGCTGTTCAACGGCAGGCTTCATTTGTTTGAGGGTAGGCTTTCGGTAAGACACAGCTGGGACAAAGATATAGCAACATTCTGCTGTGATTCTTTTTCCATCCGTTGTTTTATTTATTAATTTGTATTTAAAATTTAGTTCTCTTCACATTTGCCCCATTAGATCCTTGAGCCTGTTTCTGTTTATATATGTTACAAGTGTTTTGAAACAATGCTGGTTCAGGTTGATTGGCATGGCACACCCTAATTTCAGAGTATTTATGTGGTTGAATCCATGAGCTACAAATGCTTGCTCTGCTCTGCTCTCCATCGGATCCCAGTATTTAAGGGTGTGCAAGAATCGGCCTGTTGTTGGGTTCGGTTTATTTGATTTGACTCAAATTTAAATTTTAGTTCGGTTTTAAAGTGGTCTGGTTCCCAATCTTTTATTTGGGTTCCTTTTTATTAAGGAATTTGAATAATTTGGATAGAACCGAATAAAGCAAATCAAATACTGAAAAAGGTGTATTTGGAGTTTTTGGTATCTTTCTCCCGCCAAAAATCTGGTTCCATAATAATCCAAAAACACCTCAATGCTTTTGCTTGGGAATTAGGGATATTGTGGTCAAATGGTGTTGGTCTTGTGCCTGCAAGTAACAATAAAAATCGGAGCATCGCTTGACAAAGACTGCACTGCTTGACCTGGTCAGGGAGGGGGTGCATGATGTAACCGATGTTAATGGATTGGATTGGCTGGTTCAAAAGGCATTTGGTATGGTATTAAAGATTGAGTGATTGCTAATTTTTTTTATTTTTTTGTTTGTTCTCACAAGTTTTTACTCTCTTTTGACCCTTCTAAAAAGTTAAAGAACGGAGAAAATTAATTTATTTTAAGTTATTTTTTAATCAAGTATATTAATCATAATAGAAAGGGGATACTCTTTACTTTTACTTTAATTTAACCCCCATACCAAATCCACCATCAGAGAGAGAGAGTTGTTAAAATTACAGTGAGAACTTTCCAACATGAATTTTGACTTGTCAATGTTGTCATGGAGTTATTATTAATAGTCAACTCGACTAGGTCTTTTGAGAGCTGTGAACCGATTCAGCCCAATAAAAGTTTCTCTGGGCCCGTGATCATCAGCTAATAAAATAAACCGACCAAGAACGAGTAATCCTACTTTCATTGTTTTCTTTTCCGCTGATTATTTCGTTTTGAAGAACTCAAATTCAGTAGTCTTTGGACAGATCGATGGTTGGCGGGTCAAAGGCTTTATAAATCTTTTATGCACTTCTAATTTTTTTAAAAAAAATTTAAAAATTATGTAAAATTTTACATTAAACCCAAAGAATTTGACCAAAAGATAGAATAACGAGCCATGTTAAAAATGGATTTTTTTTTTTTTTTTTTTTTGGGGTTTTGCTAGGCCTGAAAATAATTAATATGTATTAAGATAAAACCAAAAAAAAAAAAAAATATTAATGGGGTCGGCACATCATTTTAGTAGTTTAGGATTAAGGGTGCTTCCAAAAAAAAAAAAAGGGGACATGGAAGTAAGGCTTGGTTTGGGAAGGAAAAAAACTAGTTTTTTTATAGCTGGTTACTAGCTAATTACTAAAAAATTAGCTTTTTTTTTGTGTTTGGGAAGGGAAAAAAGCTAATTTTTTAGTAGTTGACTTTTTTACTTTTGTTAATTTGACGTTTTTGCCCTTGAAGGTTTAAAAGTAGATTAAAATTTAAGAGGGTAAATTGGATCATTTTAAAAAAAGGCAAAAAGTTGAGTAGTTGGTAGCTGAACTACCAATTATTCTTTCCAAACGTAGCCTAAATCCGAGCACTTTGGGTGTTGACACCCATTTTTCAAAAGTTTTTCTATTTATTTACAATCCCAATAATTACACTCTGCTTTTTCATTAATTAAATAAATAAAAATATTTTCAATTTTCGAATGCCCCTTTTTGGGTTTAGTTTAATTGCATTTTTTATATTTTTTATATTTTAATAAGTGGATATTAGGAAAGTGGTAGGTGTACAAGCATTAACTTTTTTTTACTTCAAATTAAGCATCATCATATCTTATCCCTTTTGTTTTTTTTTTTTTACCCTTAAATTACATTTTTCCTTTCCTTTTCTTTCTTTATTTTCTATTTTTATGTTACTTTATTTATTTGTTTTTCCTTTTTCCCTCTCTCTTAACGTCCATCGAAAAATCGAAATAGTTCTCCCTCTCCCTCTCTCTCTCTCTCTCTCTCTCTCTAAAAAGGTCGATTGAGAGAGAGTAATTAGGGTTTCGATTCTGGTTTTGCATTCCGATGCTCGATCTCCATTTCTAGGGTTTTCTCGCGCCTTCAGTCTCAGATCTTCAATCGCAGTGTAAATGCCAGTCCTTTTGTCTCCGCGTGCGTCTCCAATTCAATTTCGCAGTCATCCGATTCCGAAGTAAGAGGGGCGGCGGGGCTGGGACTTTGCGTGAGAAGCCCTTTGGCGAATTCAATCTCAGTGCTTGATGTTGTGATATTGGTCCACGGTATGAACTTGTGATTAGGGCTTTTTCTATTTTCTGTTTTTATTAATTTTTGGTTGTATAATTGTGTTTGTGCCCTTCGTGGGGTGTGTTTGTCAATCCTGATAATGTATGTGTTTTGAGGCATTTCAAGGTGGGAATTTTGGTTCTTCTTCTCTCAAAAAAGGATTGTATTTAGGGGCTAGGGTTAGGGTTTTGTGGATATGATTAAACAGATACTGGGTAAGCTTCCGCGGAAGCCATCGTCCAAATCATCACACAATGATACGAATAACAATGGTGCGCTTTCTACTATGAATTCATCCAATTTGAATTCTGTTGGAGGCGGGCCCAACGGCAACTCCAAAAGTACTTCCGCTTCTGGGAAAGCTTCAAATTTGGGTTCTGGTGCGGCTCGGAATAGCAATGGGACTTATGGTCCGCACTCATTGAAATCGAATCAAGGGAAGAAATCGGGTCCCTTGGCTGGCCAGGTGGGCCAGGTTTTGAATTCTGGGGTGTATGAAGCTTTGCCAAGTTTCCGTGATGTTCCAAGCGCGGAAAAGAATAATCTTTTCATTAGAAAGTTGAAAATGTGTTGTGTTGTGTTTGATTTTAGTGACCCCTCAAAGAATATCAAAGAGAAGGATATCAAACGCCAAACATTGCTCGAGCTTGTCGATTACATCTCCTCTGTATCTACCAAGTTCAGTGAGGTCACTATGCAGGAAATGACAAAAATGGTAGCTTCCAATTTATTCAGAACTTTGCCGTCTTCTAATCATGACAACAAAGTACCTGACATGTATGACGCAGAGGAGGAGGAACTAACTATGGAGCCGTCGTGGCCTCATCTTCAGGTTGTGTATGAATTTCTTCTTAGGTTTGTGGCTTCGACAGAGACAGATGCTAAGCTTGCTAAAAGATACATAGACCACTCATTTGTGTTGCGACTGCTGGACCTCTTTGACTCTGAGGATCAAAGAGAGAGGGAGTATTTGAAGACAATTCTCCACCGCATTTATGGAAAGTTTATGGTGCATCGGCCATTCATTAGGAAAGCCATCAACAATATCTTCTACCGATTTATCTTTGAGACAGAGAAGCATAATGGGATAGCAGAATTACTTGAGATATTGGGAAGTATAATTAATGGGTTTGCATTGCCTCTAAAGGAAGAGCATAAGTTGTTCCTAGTCCGTGCCTTGATTCCGCTCCACAAACCCAAATGTGTAGCCATGTATCATCAGCAACTTTCATATTGCATAACCCAGTTTGTGGAGAAAGACTTCAAGCTAGCTGACACAGTAATTCGAGGTCTTTTGAAGTATTGGCCCCTAACTAACAGTTCAAAGGAGGTGATGTTTCTTGGTGAGTTGGAGGAAGTTCTAGAGGCCACTCAGGCTGCAGAATTTCAGCGCTGCATGGTCCCTCTTTTTCGTCAAATTGGACGATGCCTCAACAGCTCACATTTTCAGGTAGTACATTGAGAATTTTAATTATTTATCCTAAATTCCATTCTTGCTGAATTTGGTCTCTCTCTCCCCCCCTCCATTCCTTTTTTAGTGGGAGTTACTGGATTTATTGTAATTAAAATGTTGTAGAAGCATGTTCTGTTCCTGGTAATAGTGACATGTTTATATTTATGTTCTTTTCATATTTAGTTGTCTTCGGAAATTTGGTTTGTTCTTACCATATCTTTTCTTCTGTTAACTGTAATTGGCTTTTCTATTGTTCTTATGAATTCTGGATTTTTTTTCCCCTAATACGGGGAAACTGAGTTTTTTGGTTACTATTGATCTTTCAAACTTGCACAAATTTTGTTTTTAATTCAGATTAATAAAAGGTAAAAAAATTGACTTTTGGTTTTCTTCTCAAGAAATGTCTAGGTTTAATGGTCTAGCGGACCCTTTATGATATGGAATTTTTTTGGACACTGGATTCCTTCATCAAACAATCATGCTGTTCACTCCTTTGAAACCTGTGCATTCTGTCTTGTCTCGTGTGGTTTGACTTATTACTGTCTGGGCAAAACAAAATCCTGTGGTGTGGTTTAATGGTCATTCTGCTGTTTGTCATAATAAGATGTCTACAAGAAAGTCTACTGTGAAAATTAAGAAAATAATTCTATTGAAGCTCTAGTCCATGTCAAAATGGCTTCAAGTTGAATCGCTTTATTATAGGTCTTGCTGAAGGCTAAGAAGTAAGAACTAACATGGACACATAGTGTGGATACTACAGGGACACGCAGTATAGATACAACACGGACACGCAGATACGTTAATCTTACAGGATATTAGGACATGACAGATATGGATACGTTAAAGAATAAATATATGTTTCTATATAATAAAAAAAGAAGTATTTATTTACTTTTGGATTAAAAATAAAACTATGTTCTATATATTTTTTTATTTTTTTTATATATAAACAAATTAGAAGTTTTAAGTCTTAAAATTTCTAAATTTATGGAATAAGGAATAAATAAACATAATCCATATTTTTGTTATCTTACTGTTTAATTCGAAATTTTGTTTTCAAAATTGTAATTTGTTTTGTTGTGTTTGAGTGATGGACACATGTATAAAAAGTATGACATATTTAGACAAGTACTCAACCCGCATTGAGAGAGTGTTTGATGGGTGTTAGTATCCAACAATGCAATATTACTTCTTTGAATTCTGAAGTCTTGGTTTTACATCTTAGCCTTCCTAATACGGTTTTCAGTCTTGGTATATTGGGTTGAAGTAAAAATTAAGTTGGCTTTGTTCTATGGCTGCAAGCCCACAACTATTCTTTTAAGATTCATTGCTATGGTAAGCCACATTTTTTTTTAATTGATGGATGTCTTGGTAGTATCAAGGGAAAATAGATAGGATGGATAGTAGTAGTCATTTTGTTATCAATATAAAATGGTGCAAATGGAGTGGATCTAAGTGTAGTCAGCCTCAAGGACATTCTACACTCTTTTCCTACAAGAAAAGCATAACATAAGGTAAGGAATGATACAAATCCAAAATTGGCCTTGGGATTTTTGTATTCTACTTATTCATCCCGAATATGGTTTTTGCATCTCTTTAGAGTAACTATTTTCATCTGGCAGGTGGCTGAGCGTGCCTTGTTCCTCTGGAACAACGATCACATTAGGAATCTGATCACACAGAATCGTACGGTTATACTGCCCATAATTTTCCCAGCCTTGGAGAGAAATACACGAAGTCATTGGAATCAAGCTGTTCAGAGCCTGACACTTAATGTAAGGAAGATATTTGCAGATGCTGACCAAACCCTGTTTGATGAGTGCCTAGCTAAATTCCAAGAAGATGAAATTAAGGAGAAGGCGACTCAAGAGAAGCGGGAATCAACCTGGAAGCGCTTAGAAGATGTGGCAGCCTCCAAGGCTGTTAGCAATGAGGCTGTGCTTGTCTCTAAGTTTGTCTCTTCTGTGGCTATAGCTACCGGCACAAATTCACGAACAACTGTGGGTAGTTGAGGGCAGCTGGCCGTGGAATTGGAGAAACTGCTCTCATCACCTATCAACAAACCCAAAGGGTGCAGTTTAGGGACTTCCAACTTCCAAGCCCTCTTCCCTAGTGTCTCTAAGATATGAGTTTGGAAGTTCATTGTGAAGGGTAGGGTTCTGTGCATATTGAGGTGACTTCTTTCACCATTTTTCCCGTTAGGGCTGCTGGCTTATTCCTTTTTCTCTTGTAACCATGGTGGTGTAATTGTGTGTATCATAAGGAATCTGGTTCAAAGAGGTAGAATTTATTTGGATTTCCTACCTGATATTATTTGTTGTGTAATGAAGCAAAGTGACTGCTTCCTTTGTGGCTTAGTCTTGCTTGCTTTCCTTGTTGGTTTTTATATTACAAACAAATTGTATATGGTCTTATTATTCTTACTTTATATTTGCAGTTAGTTCTACATGGTCTCATAACGTTTAGTAAACATGTATTGAATGTGGTTCAAGCGGGATTACTGAAAAGCTTGGTTCGCAAGTTCATGTACCAACCCATATAAACTTAATGCCTATTATTTTCCACGATTCATTTTGGATGATTTTGTAACTTGTGCTAACTGGTCAATCTAGCCAAGTGGGGAATCTGTTTCTGAACTGTCTGCTTTGGCAGAACATGGAGTGCACAGCTCCTGAGAACAACTGCTTTGTGTTTCAAGTCAAGCATTTGATGAGATTCCGACACTGCGGGTGCAGTTAGTTTCGATAGAATCATTTGAAAGTGCTTGTAAATCATGGCTGGGCTTGGGATCAAAGAGTTCTATCTTGCTCCTGGAAATTGCTCATTTGAAGATCCACAAGCCAGTTCCATTATACTGCATTGCCACAAACTCCCAGTAGCTTGAGGTCAATTACATTAGTTCTTTTCCTCTGTTAATTTTTATTAAAATTATGTTTAAATTAAATACTTTTTTCACAATTTCAGTCCAGTTGTGATCTACAAAAGAATATTTGTGAAAGTTTACCATTAACATCCAAGTAAATTAGTTGCCACTCTTGATAGACGAAGGCACATACAGCAGCTGCATATTAAGGGTGCCATAGTGAAATACAGAGCTACTTATTTGCCCATGGATTTGAAAAGAAGCAACACTTTACTCTGTATCTGATAGCACCAGGAATTTGAAAGATTGAGATTTTGCCTAAAGCATTTATGCACCAACTGCATATTAAGGGTGCCATGTTGGACTACTGAGCTACTTATTTGCACATGGAATTGCCAAGAAGTAACCTTTACTCTTGTCTCTGAGAGCATAAGGACTTTGAAAGATAAGATATTGCTTTAAAACAGAAGTTGCGAATTCACTCTCTCACTTATGTTAAAAAGAACTAGTCATCGCCATAAGCTCGGAAACTGTATCGTTCTTGGTAGAAGCCGTTAAAGAAGAGGTCAGCCTCAAACCACTTGGGGTAACGAATGAGGTCTCCAGCAACAAACCGCATGAAGCGCTCACTCCCTTCCGGCACAACCCTTACCTCACCTTCCTCGATGTAAACCAACTGGTCTACGTGCCAGTCCCATGGCAGCTTGCACTTGCTTGTCTTCCACATTGACCATCGTGAAACCCCCAGCTCTGCTAGTCTCTCCGGTGACACTTTCTTTTCCACCGTCACATTGTAGAGTTCCTCCAAAGGTTTCTCTGTCCTCATTGCCCTAATTACATGATACTTTGCAGGAGCATCAAGTGTTCTTTTACACCCTTTGCTGCTAATTTTGGTAGAGAAAGTGTTAAATGTTGGAGAAAGAACCACATTTGCCATACCTTGATCGTTTCTGCACCATTACAACACACTACTCATCAGAAGAATACCTTCCCAAAAAAAAAAAAAAAATCCGATCAAAAAATCACAAAGCATCTACAATTTAAGAGTTTTAGTTCTCAATAATCACTGAAGTGAATATTATAGTTATTCAAATAGATGAACTGTGTCTCTCATAACATTCATATGCCGTATTATTTGCCTCCATGTCTGGCCCAAAAGAGTAAATAAATCATCTAGCTAACTCATCCTCGTTTGGGAACATGATATTGCTAGCGAGGTCCAGTTATAATACTGCCTTTCATTAATTTATTTATGTATTTTTAGATAAGTTTCAATTATTTACCTATTTTCCGAGCTGGATACAAGATAAACAGTGCAAAAGATGCACAAAATCATATACAAAAGCAAGCAAACACCAAGAATGAAAAATGTCAAACAAAGAACAGATGCACAAAGTCCTACACAAAAGCAAAAACACACACCAAGAATGAAACTTGTCAAAAAAAGAAAAGAGAAACTAATCAGCTGCTAGGCCAACTTAGAGGCAGACCATCAGCAGAAGGGATTCAAGATAATCATTCTTTGAAGATATGCAGCCATCTCGTAAGCAGCACTGATTGCTTGCGCAGGGATGATCATCCATACAAAATTCCCTAGATTAATTCTTACCGAACAATGGCTTTGTGCCAACTACTCTAAGCGCTGTCAGACACATGCAGAACCATATCAAAGAGTTAGGTTTTGTTTTGATAGACGTAAAATTCCTTTGAGACTAAATTTATAAAAATATAAGAGATAGAGAGAGAAAATTTATGTAAGAATATACATGAATGATTTCTAATAATACTATAAAGTAGTGGAGCCACTACTCGTGGGTGGGTCCTGGTGTAACAGTAAGATTGTTGCTTCGTGACTTGGGGGTCTTGGGTTCAATATTCGAAAATAATCTCTCTAATTATTGGAGGTAAGATTGCATATATTATCTCTCTTCAGACTTCACATGGGTGTGAGCCCTTATGCACCGAGCCACTCTTTGGAGACACTTCTTCCTAAATTAGTAGTGTCAAATAGTATGAAAAATTTTAATTAACTACTTTTATATGGTGAGTTTAAATTCCTAATAATTTATCATTTTAACTAACTCAAATTCATGATTAAAACAATATCTAAACAAAGAAAGTTTAACAGTTTTTGAACATTGTATCAATTTTCTCTATGGTTAAGGAAAATCAACTGAATGAATTATAATCAACACTTAATAGAGAAAATCCAGAATTTCAAGAATATAAACTTGCTTTTAAGTCAACTGCTAAGGCCCTGTTTGATAACCATTCTGCTCTTAGTTTTCCAATGTCCATTTTCACAATTATAAAAATCAAAGATAACATGATATATAAACCAGTTTTCAGTTCATTTTATTTCTTAAAAAGAAACACGTTTCCAAAACTTTCCAAAAATGTGAACAACCCAGGAGGTGTTTTCATCGGCGGAGCTAAAAATGAAAACACAGGTGAATAGTAACTTGAGCATCTTTTGCCCCTTGTCCTGACTTTGACTCCCATGGAAGCCAAACACACCCACTATTCTTTTTATTTATTTATTTTCACTCATTCTATACACTGATATACACCAATACAGATCAGTTCCCTTAATCTTTATCCTCCCAACATCGACTGCTATCTGGAGAAAAAATATAGTAGGTATATTCCTTGTCAAGACGTAGGAAAATACAAGTAAATTGATGACCAAATCAGCAAATCATGAATTGGATTGATTGGGTACATCTTTTTTTTTTTTTTAAATCAGTTGTGTTTGTGATTGAGTTTTAATCATGGGGGTCTTTCCAATGCCTTGAAGGTCCAGAGCCAGTGGGTCAATTGATGGTCCAGAGCTTGATGGTGTCATCCCAATAGGAGATGAGGAAGGAGTCTCAGTGAATTGGATTGTAATCAGCGGAGTGGTTTTGAGGCGAGGCGGTGATGGTGCTCGTAACTTCATAGCATAGCCATTGAAGGGCGTCTTGGACACTGGTATGGTGGGTGGGTCACAGCTTTCAGAGAGGGTTTGGAGACAGCCTTGTTGGGTTTTTTTTAGCAGATGGTGGGGGGCATAGAAAGCTGAAGGGCACAGTGGCTTTAAGCTGGATTAGGGAAAATAAAATGGGATAAAAGTAAAAAGGAAAAAAAAAGGCTAATAAATAGCTATGTTTGGTGAACTTTTGCTGTACTTTTTATTTTTTTTAAGCAAAAATGATAATTTTGTTTTATTTTATAATTAGATATTTATTAAAATAATAACTAATATTATTAATTCTTTTTAATATCGATACTAATGTACAAAGAAAGAATCAATTTTGGTGTCTCTATCATCTTGCAGCTGCATCACAATTTTGAATACCATAAATACCACTATTCTTAACTTCTTTTTCCATTGTCCATCTGTGGGAAAAGCAAAGATAGATGAAAGTTTACAGAAACAAAAAAGGATTACGAAAAGATGGGAGAAAAAGTGTTGAAGAACAAATTCACCCACGCAGTTTATGTGCATTTGGTCTAGGTATTAATTATTGCCCAAGAACCCTCTTCAGTTTTATACATTTCAAAAGACACTGACCATTATCAAACTGGTTTTTCCTCTTTTTATTTTCTTGAAATTGAAAATTAAACACTCAAAATTGACTGTAAAACTAGAAAAATTAATAAACACTAAAAACCGACAAGTTATGAAACGGGGCCTAAATTGTTCAATGGCTGGCAATGTTTATAGACCTTTTCAATATTATTACATGTTTTTGCAACAGATGAGAAATTCAGTAAAACACCCATTTTAATTTCAACAAGAGACAAACGCAAATGGGTCTCTGAAGACCAATTCATCCAAAACTACCAACAAAAAAAATACAGATTTGATATGCAAAAAGCCTCAAGAAGCATTTGCTACAAGCAGAATACAAGAACATATCACTGAGACTGTATATCAAAAATTACTTACATTTTAGTTTGTTTCCTAGGATGATTTTGATGGTTTCGCTGAGTAGAACACAAAGAGAGAGATTAAGAGAACGTCCTAAAACCCTTGAAGAGAGAGGTTTATCATCACTCTTATCCAGACCATCCCCTTTTGCAATTTGTTTGTATATATAGCAAGCTAGGAAACAAGAAAAAGGCCCATAAGTTTTAATGTAATTACTAAAATGCCTCAATGTTTCACCTTCACCTCAATTTCCCTTGGAAAATAACGGACGAGGACTGTTTGGGAGGTCGTCAACGTGTCCAATGCTTGTACCCACGTTTCTCTTCTTCTGAATAGCTTCTGCAATCGATAAAGCCGAGATATATCAAGCTTGTTATCTCTATATGTGTTGCTCACAGACAACGTAACCTTTTCTCTCATTTTTTTTCCTTCTGAAGCATGCTGGTGCTTCAGCTTCAGCCCCAGCTTTACCCGCCAAGTAATGGTGGATTTTCTCAAAACCCATATCAATATACCCCAATTAGAAGAGGAAGGAACCTATCCTTGCAAGCACAAGCTCTTACTTCCAGAACCCAGGTACCTCTTTCTTGAAAAAACTACCTTTTTTTTTCGTTTCCATTTTCTACAGTTTACAAATATGTAATATTTTTTTACATGTACATGCAATTTATGTGAATAAACATAAGCAGAAGGTGTTTGTAGTTTGCTCTAGTTGTTCTCTTGAACTAAAGACGTTTCGCTTGAACATTGCAGAGGATAATGGAGAGCATTTCAGTGAGTGGGGAAGTTGGGGGTGCTGGTGGGGCGTACTCATATGGCGCTTTGAAGAGGTTGGACCAAATATGGGCTAATATATGCGCTGCTCAGACAGGTTATTTACCTTCATCTATGATTTTTTTTTTTTTCCTTCAAGATATAAGATTTAAATATGGTTGCATAAGGCATTATATGAGTTGTATATTGCAGTTGTCCAAGAAACCCAGCAAGTAGTTTCAACTCTTCCTGGTTTGTATATCCAATCTGATCTGGCTAGTAAAGCAGTAGAAAAATTTGATGTGGTAGTTTGTGGAGGTACCTTGGGTATTTTCATCGCCACAGCATTGAGTAGCAAAGGTCTTCGCGTCGCTATTGTGGAAAGGAATATACTAAAAGGGGTATTCTGATATTGTAGAATTTTTTTGTGCAGATAATTTGTGGAGAATTTCATAGTTATCGGATGCAATATGGTATGACATATTTTTTAATTATTAATGATCAGAGGGAGCAAGAATGGAACATATCAAGGAAAGAGCTCTTGGAACTTGTAGAAGTTGGCATTTTAGCAGAAGATGATATTGAACAAGCTATTGCTGCAATATTTAATCCCGTATGTTTTTGTAACTTCTTAAATTGATGATGCAAAGGTTTTTGGGTTCAGCCAAAATTTCATCTTGTCCCCTTATCTGCAGCATCAGCAATATAGATTGCCAGAGTCTGGGCCATGGTCTTAATTGTAAGAGTGAGGCAGCACAAGGGCAATGTTGGGCCTAACCACTTGAGCCATCATAGAAGCCCTTTATAATTTATATGCTAGCTGAACTCTGTGTGGAAATTGGTTTTTATGCATAATTATAAATATGGGGGTGGCGTGATATCTAAGGCTATTCACTAACGGATTGGATGGGCAATGTGACTAATATTACATTCGCATCGCATAGGTGTTTATATAAATTTATTTATTCATTTATTTATCCTTTTGTCTTTGTAAACATGATTTTAGAAGGTTACATTCACGCTTGAGAAAAATGAGTTTGGCTCTGAAAGCCATTCACTCTAAGCCTGTCCGAACATGTTATTGGCACCAATCACTTATTTGCCTTTACAATATGTTTTAGGGGTTTATATGTTTTTTTCACTAGTTAGGGAGATGCGCCAAATGCTGCTCAACTTCCCTTCGCATCACATCCCTGTTCTTGATGCTTTCTGCTTATTTATATTTTACTTTGGGTTTTTATGACCTTTACAGAACAGATGTGGATTTGAGGGCAAGGGAGAGATTTGGGTGGAAGACATTCTTAACCTTGGTGTTTCGTGAGTACCTTTTTATTTTGTTACAGTGATATGGAGCTGTTTTCAATACTATGCTGTACATTCTCACTGGAAACTAAAAAAATTTATACTTCTATTATTTTTCAATCACGATGTGATGAAGTACTTATCAATGTTGAATATTATAAATAGCTCAAGCAAGGTCTCACCATATATATGCACATCAATAAGCAATACTGTTGATGTTTGTTGAGTATGTTTCTTGATTTTGAATTGCTTTGGACCTTGTGTCAAGATGGATAGGAGCAAAGTGCTGTCTATATCATGTTTGTATGGGAATTTGTTGGGGTTAATTACTTGTTTATCACTGGTGTAGAATCTATAGATGAGGGGATTATGCTACTAGTAAATAATAAATCCTATAGAAAATTTCTCTCAAGGCCCTGGTCTTTCCTTTTTTTCTGTCTTCATGATGTAGAATAAATCTCTCTCCAACTCTGTATCAGCTATAGTCTATAGCATAACACCTCTTGATTATAACACTAGGGGATAAATTGCCCATTTGTTGTTTCAGCTTGCCAAAATTTGATTCACTGAATCTGACATAATATCAACTCAACAAGCCTCTGCTTTGTGATTTAGTGAAGCATGATATGCTGCAATTGTATACATCTTTTGGTCAAGAATTTGGGTAAGAAAAGGACAGGAAAAAGGAAAGACCAGGGCCTTGACATCAAGCGAATTGCAAGGGCATTATTGCATTTTTTTTCTTTTTTGTTTTCCCTCTCTTCAGGAATTAGGAATAAGAACTACATGTAGTAATTTAATTATTTATATTCTTGATACCATGAAGTTGAGTTTCAGCAGTTCATGTTTTGCTTGGTGTTTCATTTTTCATTTTGTATTCTATATTAATACTTATAAAAAATTGTTATATAAATATATATATATTATGTCAGTGTATTTTTAACCTGACAAGGATTTCTATGAGGAAAACGGGCCTTGATTTTGTAACACAATACACCACTCTGATTTTTGCCTTTCTTTGTCATTATAGGCCTGCAAAGCTTATAGAGATTATGAGAAAGCGTTTCAATTCCCTTGGTGGAGTCATCTTTGAGGGTTCTAGTGTTTCTAGCATATGTGTATACAAGGATGCAGCAGTAAGATTTCTGACAGTGAAAATAGAATTATTGCACTTGATTTTGTTGATTTCACCAAAGAAAATTAAAAGTGATGTTGGCTCAGTTAGTTTTTCTTTTAACATGGAGACGATAATATAACCTGAATCTGGGGCCAACCTCCAATTTCACCAAAAAAGGACAAGTTCGCAAGAATCATGAAGCAAGATGATGCCAAGATGGATAAGTGGAAGAAGTAGTTATGAGAAATTAGGAAAGGCCGATAAACCTAAATATTATCATTATGGGACTACAGAAACACCAATTGAAACATCAAACAATGCTGAAAAACAAATGACAGTTCTTAGGGGAAGATTTGAGCTCTAGCCATTTAAAGCTGTTAACCGCATGGGTATGATCAATGTAAATTTATACCTCCATCTTCTTAAAAAGTCTTAAATAAAATTATATTAACTGAAAATTGATTGCAGGTACTTTTTGTGAATTATGTTATTTTGGTTTTGGTTTATTTGTATTTATGTTACTTCCTAGGGGTGATTTAGGCTTTATATACTATAGGGTAAATTAGGGTTTACTTATGTATTTAGTAGTAATCATTGTATTCAGAATTTTGAGTGAAGAAATATTGTTTTTTGTTCTTCGTCGTTTCCATCACTTTTATCGTATTATTTTAAACATGGTTTTATTTGATACTTTTGACATACTAAACAAAATTCTATTGCATTAACAAAATTTTTTTACCACTTTGTTTACTTAGGTCTTGCAACTAGCAGAAGGGAAGATTTTGTCATCAAGTCTCATCATTGATGCAATGGGGAATTTTTCCCCAGTGGTAAAACAGGTCAGGTTCATCAAGTTTTGCACAAGTACCCTAAGCATGCTTTTCAGTTTTTGCAATAGACTTTGAGAGTTGGAATATACTGGCCCTAGGTGCAACATGCATGCATTATATTGACTATAATGTTCTTCAATGATTTGGTACTCATGCTTTGTGTTCCTTAAGTAAGTAAAGGATGATTAATGATCCGGAAAAACTTATTCAGAAACAACACTTTCTGATATTCCAATGTTCAGAACACTGCAACAGGATAAATTGTACATCTCCCTGGAACCATTAACATATGAATTGGCAGTGGCAGGAAACTAATTTTAGATGTCATCATTTATGCAGATAAGAGATGGAAGAAAGCCCGACGGTGTTTGCCTTGTTGTTGGTTCTTGCTGTCGTGGGTTCAAGAATAACTCTACTAGTGATGTCATATTTAGTAGTTCTGCAGTGAAGAAAGTTGGAGACTCAGACGTGCAATATTTTTGGGAGGTGATTTGAATTTCCAGTGTTTTTGTTTCTTTGATTGATTTTCCAGCATATGTTTTCCCAAATATACAATTTTTTTCTTCAAGATTTGATCTCTCTGAATGTTTCACAGGCATTCCCTACTGGCTCAGGTCCAATGGATAGAACAACTTATATGTTCACTTATGTTGATCCACAACCAGGATGCCCAAAATTGGAAGAACTATTGGAAGACTATTGGGATATGATGCCTAAATACCAGGTTGTTTTTTACAAAAATAGTATCAGCTTGTAGAAGTCATGATTCTATTTGCATTTTGGACAAGACTCTGCCTGGCTTAGGTTTCCTGGTTGGACATTACTCATTCTTGATCCCAACATCATTTTAAGATTGTTTGCTTTACCTCATAATAGAATTAAGCTTGCTGGAGCTCTAACCACCTATCCTACTGAAATTATTGACGTGATTGTTGTAGCCAATCCTTGATTGTGGTATAATTGTGATGAGTATGGTTATGAGAAAAAATATTAGTCTAATAGTAATGGTTGGGGTAATAATACCAAATATGGTAGGAAGTCTAGTTCCTGTCAAACATGAATCTAGTGCTTTAGAGAATCAAAACACATGCCCGCTTGTGCGCGCACACATATCCCCAAGTTGTAGATGATAATAGATGATAGATTTCCAAAAAGATCCCCAACTTCAACTCTTCATCAATTCGAACACTTCACTGCACTCACTGTCTCTCACATTCTCTCTCTATTTGAAAGTGATATACATAAAGAGAAAGAGACTTGATCTGCATATAACTGATTAGAGGAAAGACATGCAAGATAATAGGTGTGCTGAGAATTTGCCAGATGTAGAAAGACTGGCCTGCAAAAACGGAAGAAAATGGAAGTTGGGCCAAGGATCAAATTGGTTTGATTAGATTCAAAGCAGGTCAAGGTAATTGAGTTAGGTAGGTGTAATTGGGTCAAATAGTAAAACATAGAATCAGTTTTAAGCCCCAAATCTAGCTCAAATAAATTAATCAAATCTAATTGTCCCAATAATTATAATAAATTTGGAAAATAAAAACTTCAAGTAATGCAAAAAGATATGCTAAGTTTAGCAATGTAATAATTCTGAAAATTCTAAATCTATATATCAAGTCAAAAGTCATACCTTGAGGGACTTCCATACTCAATAGCTCTTTAGATATTATTGTAATTTAGTACTTCATTCTTTCTTCAAAATTTTTCTAACCAATTATGGCAACAGACTCAGTAGAGACTATAATTAATATCATAGTATTAATTTCTGGATGTTGGGGAAATAGTTCCTCAATATCTTGTAACATTCTAATACCATAATTTATTTGTTGCTTTAAATCTCTTAGGGTTGGTTGATAATGTTTTTATTGTTTACTAATTTCTTTATGTCATTTTTGGTAACATTTTTACTGCCAAATTTCTTTAAATCTTCAGTTAAAAAGAAAAAAAAGAAAAGTTCTCATTGCCACCGCTACTCATTAATCATTACAATAACTAATAATGATCCATCACCATCACTAATTAATTATCATTATTCTCAATTACCATCACCCGATACCGCTACTAATTTTATTACTTTTATCAAAGTTGTCTCTATTAAGTGCCAGGAATTGTATTAAAACTTGCTCAAAGAAGACTTTGACCCAGCAAATGCAATTTTATAACCAACATTGCACTGGCTTATTCTCTGCTAGTCCACTGAAGTGTAGACCACCTGGTTGCTGGTTAGTCTGGCCAAAACACGTCGCTAGTATCAGAATTTCTCTTCCAATACTTTGTTTGTGAGGAAAATAATTTTAAACACTTACCATAACAGAAATGATTTTAAACTTATCTTCGATAGCACAAAGTAGTCCCCCAAACCCCTTCGCCCTATGATAAAGTCTGTCAGTTCTGTAGATTCCGTGGCTACAACAGATATAGCTGTTGATACAACAGCATTCTGTCATTTAAAAAAAAAAATGAAGAAGAAAAATCAGAAGAGAAGGAATGAGAAAGAAAATTACAAAAATTTTTTGGGGATGATATTGGAGGTGCCTGCCTATTCAATCAATTTAGGTGAATTTTTGTGCACGATGATGCATTAGCATTTTGGCGTTCTGGTTACTATCTAAAATATGTTGGTCTTTCTATGTTACTAAGTTCTTAATTGAGTCTTTAGCTGAAAATCATTTATAACTTTTGGTTTGTTGCATCTATGTTACTAAGTTCTTAATTGAGTCTTTAGCTGAAAATCATTTATAACTTTTGGTTTGCTGCATTAGTTTTATCTTTTAAATATGGTAGTGTTGGCATTGTTTTTCCTCTATGAGAAACACTACTTTTCTTTTATTTTTTCGTTTGTTTGTCCCTAATGCAATATAACATAAACTATTCTTTGTTATTATACTTGCACTGAGAAGAAATTATTATATCATCTCTCTCTCTCTCTCTCTCTCTCTGAGATAAATACACTCAATAACAGCGAAGTAATATTTCGAGCTTACAGGGAATCTCTCTTGACAATCTGGAGGTTTTGAGAGTTATATTTGGCATTTTCCCCACATATCGTGACAGGTAAAGACTCAAATGTCTGTTTGGTGCCGTTAAAATATATCGGGCCATCGAATATTTTCCTGGCTTCATTACACATTGTGAAATACCTACATTTCCAATGTATGGAATAAGTTGAATGATGCTCTGGGTAGTAGTCCACATTTCAATGTTCTCTCGTGCATTTATTTGTAAACTTGCAGCCTGAGACATGGTTTTGGCCTATGATTGATGATAATGCAGAGTCTTCTTATACTTTTCATGCTTTAGAAATTTCTCAGGAATATACACTCCTACAATCTGACACCTTTCTCTCCTCAATTGGGAGGGTTGACTTGACAGTCCATTGCCAGCAGCTTTTGATCGTGTTTTACAGGTTTTTTTTTTTTTTTAAACCCCATATCAGGCCTCAATTACATTATGATCATATATAATGATGGAATGCCTGAGTCTCATGATAACGATCTCTGCAGTTTGGTGATGCTAGTGGCATACAATCACCAGTTTCCTTTGGTGGCTTTGGGAGCTTGACTAGGCATCTGGGGAGATTATCAACTGGTATATATGCTAACTGTACACACTGTAGCATTGAATTGTGACAAAGATGTCGGATAATTCTGGTGTGTCCCTATGCATTTATGAGTAAATTCCTCACGATTCTATGCTTTCTTTGTTTTGTAATGGTCTGTCCTACACGATGCATGCTTATAATTATATTCCATGGTAAAAATAGCCATGTTTTCATGCCAAGTGGTGACAAACATACTCTGTAACTAAAACTTTGAAAAAATCAAAATTTTGTAGCTAACTTTGTGTCAAGTGGTGACCACATCCTCTGTCATTAGTACTTCAAGAATCCACAGTCTGTCAAATTGATTTAAGAAGGTTGAGACTTACCATAATTCATTTTTCTTTTGCGTGGGAAACAAGGTATATATGAAGCAATTAGTGGCGAATTACTGGATTCCGACAACTTGTCCCTCCTGAATCCCTATATGGTTGGTAATTCCGAGCTATGTAACTAATTGTGGCTTCTCCTATTATTGGCTAATTCAAAACTTACTTTCCAGCCCAACCTAAGTGCATCCTGGTTGTTTCAAAGAGCAATGTCAGCAAAGAAAGAGTCTAATGTTTCTCTAGATTTCATCAGCGAACTTCTTTATGTCAATTTCCAGAGTATGCAGGTATGTTGCCATAGCTTTGGCACTCAGTCCCTGCCAGACAACATAAATAGCCCCTTGTTGCTCAAATGCTTATGCTTCATTTTTCTTTTGTTTCCTTTTAAATTTTTTTATTCACTTCACCAGAGGCTAGGGGAGCCAGTGCTTAGGCCATTTCTTCAGGTTACTCTCATGTTTAGTTTCTAATTCGTTTAAAACTTTCTGTTTGGCATGTAAAGTTCATAAGATAATGTGGAACTAATTACTTTTGATTCTCTTTTGACTGATGCAGGATATTATACAGTTTGGGCCTCTGGTGAAGACATTGGGTCTGGTGATGTTAACTAAACCTCAAATTATTCCCTCAATATTCAAGCAGGTAAACATGAATAAAAGGTTTATTTCTCCTACAATATTTCCTCAAAATGAATGTTATTATTGCATTATGTTGAAGCATCCAAGTCAAAACTAATTAGTAAGAAGTGGAGAGGCCCGTTAGGATCTTATACCGGTTTAGTAGACACTATTTTTATTGATATGAGAGAAATTCTAATATGCCTCTTTATATGTGACCCCCGCTTGTATAGAAAGAGTCAGATCGGTGCACCAAATACGAGAAATGCAGAAATGAGTGGCTGAACGAATACAATGAGAGATGGGAAAATGGAAGAAAGGGGACGAGTTCTCCCAAACCTAGCTTTGATAGATACTATGTTGAAATTTCCAACTCAAAACCAATTGGCAAAGAGTTGAGAGGTCCATTAGGATCTTATACCGGTTTATGATCTTTCTTTTATTAATGTGAGATAATTTTAATACGTACTCTCATTTGCAACCCACTCTTCCATGTGGAGACCCAGATTGGTACATTGACTATGAGAAGTGAACAATTGAGAGGACAATCAACTATAACGAGAGATTGAGAAATGGAAGAGGGGAGTAGGTCCTCTCAAACCTAGCTCTGATGTCACATTGAAGCATCTAGCTCAAAATCAATTGGCAAAGAGTGAAGACCAATTAGAATCTATCGGTTTAAGGAGACATTTTTTTATTGATGCCGGATAAATTTTAGACATTATTTTATCGATGTTGGATAAATTCTAACACGTTCTCTCACATGTGATTCCAGCTCATATTTAAAGAGCTAGACCAATGCATTGAGTATAAAAATGCTCAAATGAAAGATTGATCTAGTACAACAAGAGATTGAGACATGATAGAGGGAGGACAACCAAGCTCTAGCACCATGTTGATGCAACCAACTCAAAACTACTTGATAAGGAGTAGAGAAACACATTAGGATCTTATATCGGAATAGGAGGCATTATTTTATTTATATGGGATAAATTCTAGCACGTCTCCTTACATTCAACCCCCCTCTCGCATGTGGATAGTCGGATCGATGCATTGAGCACGAGAAATGCACAAATAAGAGGTTGATCAAGTACAATGAGAGGTTGAGAAATACAAGAGGGAGGATGCGTTCTCCAAACCTGGCTCTAATACCATGTTGAAGCAACTACCTCAAAATTGATTGGTGAGGAGAGAAGAGGCTCATTAGGATCTTATACTGGTTTAAGAGACACTATTTTATCAACGTGGAATAAATTCTAACAACTCTCTTCATGAGTGCGAGAAGTGCACAAACAAGAGGTCCACTGGGTACAACGGGAGCTTGAAAAATGAAAGAGGGGGACAGTCATTAAGTAGGTAGCCTCTCACAATCATTCTATCTCCAAAAAGTCTAAAAAGTTTTGGGAGCTTGTGACCTTAGGTGGGAAAGATTGGATTTTGTATCTCCTTACAGTATAGCTTTCGATCTTTTGAACTAGAACTCAAGTATGAACTAATTCATTTTCAAGTAAATTTAGATTCTCACTATGTCGATTCTGTTATTCAGGTTGGTATTCCAGTGCTCCTCGACTGGTCAGGTCACTTCGTCATGCTGGGTTACTATACACTTCTTTCTATCCTCTTTGACCCTGTAATTAGGTAATAATTTTTTTGGTTATGTTTCTTACTTTAGTTTAATCAGAACCAAATAATGTTTGACAGCAGTGCAATATGTCACTTCATCATGCTGGGTTACTATACACTTCTTTCTACCCACTTTGACCCTGTAATTAGGTAATAATTTTCTTGGTTATGTTTCTTTAGTTTAATCAGAACCAAATGATATTTAACAGCAGTGCAATATGTATATATTTAGGGGTAGTTTGGATGGTAGCTTTTTCTTTCTTTTTTTTTTTTTTATATAGCTTTTTCTTCCATCAAAATTTGATTTTTTTTTTTTTTTAAGAAACTGTAATTTTTAGGCTTGTTAATGGTATTCGTAAGGAAAAATTGAAAAATTCTCATCTGGGTCTGGCTTAAAAAAGCAACGAAAAAGTTAGTTTTTTTTTTTTTTTAAACCTAAATTGATGTTAACTTTTCAATCTTTTTTTTCTCCTATGAATACGGTTAGCACGCCTACAATTTACAGTTTTTTTAAAAAGAAAAAAAATCAAATTTTGTTAAAAAATATCCATATAAGACGAAAAAAAACTACAAAAAAGCTGATAACTTTTTTGAATCCAAACAAAGCTTTAATAACACTTTTTTTTTGTGAATAGTCCTATATTACCACAATTATTTGCGAGAAGAATCCACTTGATTGATATGATTTTCTTGTGGGGGCAATCAAATTAAACGAAAGAATTCGTTAGAATACGTCTTTTATCACACAAATACCATTGCCTCATCATTCTAGCACAATTTTTTAACCGGTTGAACATTTTGCAAGGCCATTGGTAAATGCATTTCCAACCAAGATGAAATACAAATGGAAGCGGCGGCTTGAGGCTTGGAAGTTTGGTTCTGGCCTAGACTACAAAATGAGTCAACCAAACATTTCAGACGCGGAGAGAGTGACGGACACAG
>QLOD02000030.1:22053311-22071097 GCA_003260245.2 Sideroxylon spinosum
GGCACTGCACTTGCCTAACTTGACTAGTGGCATCCTGATATCTCCCAGTGATGAGGGACGGAATGTCCATCAATGATTGGGTGAGGGATCGACAAGGCCTCTCTCTTTAGTAGGACGAGGAACAACTTTTCCTGGGGAGGGGGTGGCCAATTCCTTGGCAGCCCCTGTACTCTAGGCTCTATCCACTATTCTCTTTGATGGTTCTGAACAAAGGTCTTCATTGCAGCAATGGGGAGTGAGGCTTGTTTCTATCTTCAAGAGAGTCAAGTGACTCGTGATGGAGAAATGACTATAGAGCTATAAGACGATAGAGATCACTCATGGACCCAAGGGAAGTGTGGTAGCTCGAATGGTTGAGGGACATGGGATCCCTATATCCTGCCTCAGTCATGAGCTTCGAGAGGTGTCGTGTCACCTCACAAGGCTGACACATGGAGACTGAAGATAAGGTCCCATGGGACCCGTGGAGGAGGTATCTACAGCATTCAATCAGCAACATCTCTTTTGGTCTTCAGTTAATGAATTTCATAACTTACCCTGTTCACTTCACGTGTGTATTCTGCAATCTGAATATGTTATGCAAATAGTTTTTGCTAATGCTGGCTGTATATAGATAAGGACACACTAGTCCTTGCTCTTCAACATTGCTTTGTTGATTTCTGATGCTAAATAGTTGTATCATCTTTCCTAATTCTTTCTGAGGGACCCTATACAGAATGCGGCAATCAAGAAGATGGATATGCAAGCTTCAAGAGAATTCCTTGCTGAATTGAAGGTCCTAACACATGTTCATCACCTAAATTTGGTAATATTCTGATTTCCTTGTTAAGCATGTGTTTCTGTGTCAATGTTGTCTTTTCTTTGAGTAAGCATGTACCAAAAGAAGTTTATTTGCCTTACTGATGTCTGGTTTTCACAAAGTTGTGCATGCCATTCCACAGAATTCAAACTATCCGTTTGAAGTGTTGTTCTCATTGTACATATTCTTACACAAGAACTATATAAAGTGGGAGTGTGCTATCATGCTCTTTCCAAGGTGATGGCTAACTTCTTAATAAATACATGCTTTTAGTTGATTTAACACAAACTTCACCAGCCTTCAGAACCTAGTGTAACTAGACTTGCTTGGTATTTACTTCATGTTTGGGAATCCTTCTTTATTTTCAATGCTCTAGATTTTAGCATCATACTTTGGTAATTTGGTGAAAAAATAAAACTTTTCATTTGTCCATTTAATTAATCATGAAAATTATATTGGTTGTTTAATGGTGCTAATATGTCTAATACAGGTACGCTTGATAGGATATTGTGTTGAGGGCTCCCTTTTCCTCGTCTATGAATATATTGAGAATGGCAATTTAAGTGAACATTTGCGTAAATCAGGTGAGTTAAGGTGTGCATTGAAGGAATTTATGGAGCGATAGTTAGTACTCTAAAATAACGGTAACGGTCAAATTTGTTGTTTCCAGGGAGGGACCCCCTGCCTTGGTCTACCAGGGTGCAAATCGCACTTGATTCAGCAAGAGGACTTGAATATATACACGAGCACACTGTTCCTGTCTATATTCATCGTGATATTAAATCAGCAAATATACTTATAGATAAACACTTTCACGGGAAGGTTTGTTCCAATGCTCTTTTCTTTGTTTTTGAAAAGTTGTAATGTCATCATGGACTATGTACAGTTTGGTTTTATTATTATTTTAATAAATATTTCCTTTGCAGGTTGCAGATTTTGGTTTAACAAAGCTGACTGAGGTTGGGAGTACGTCACTGCCCACACGACTTGTGGGTACATTCGGATACATGCCACCTGAGTAAGATAACTTCTATGCTTGCTCATGTAAAATGAAAAAAAAAAAAGGAAGGGATATCAGCAATTAATCATGGGATTGGAGGCGGCTCACTTGATTTGTGCTGCTTACAGAGAGTAAATTTGAATCATGTGCGGCTATCCTAGTCTTATTTTTTTTTTTTTCCATTTTTCTTTTTGGCAAGTAACCCTACATCAATCTGATTTTTCTTTTTCCCACTCCCTAATCCATAAATTGTGTCAATCTTTATGTTAACTTGTTAACCCGTCTTTCTTAAAAGCTTAAATAAGAAAGAAGGGTCATGTTATTAACTCAACTCAATTTAGTATTTTCTAAACTAGATAGGGTCAACTCAATGGATTTTTTTTTCCCATTCCACCCGCTTTCTAACCTATAAACATGTTCAATTATTGACATTTTTGGATTTGCAATGAGATTTGAACTCGGAACCTTTGTTTGTTCTACTACCATGTTTAAAAGTTCAACCTATTAGAGAGAAGGCAAATTTATTATTTATACTAATATTTAAACTCTCAATACTTCCCTTAAACGAGCCAGTTGATTTTTTGCACTGTTTGGTAATAACTGTAATGTGTGACCTTAACTGCAAATCTAGAAATGGTTGCTTAATCTCATGCCAAAAATATAGCGGATGAACCACAAATTGTATTCAAAATATTATCATTGAAAACACTTTAATAAATTTGCTTTGACAATCTTTTCAGTGGAATATACAGTTGAGATGGACCTCTGTTGTATTGTCCTATCATGCTAGGTTAGTTATGGTTTTCTGTTTGAGTATGGGTGTCCAGAAGGAAGGACTCGCCTCTGAATCACAAGTCCGCATATCAGTTGTGTGTCTGGCACAGCAAGCCTTTGGATTATTGCTGTTCCCATTTGCCTGGGTTTGGGAAGAAAGAAATGATTCATGCCATAACGCATGACAGCATTAAAGGATTCATACTACAAAGCATGACAGAATTGGTTCAACTAGAGATTTTGTTTCTACCCAGTCTTTCCCCTCCCACCATCCTGAATTCAGGAAGCAACATAATATCACTTCAGCAGATTGCTTAGCGCTGTTCATCTTCAGTACAAGAATGCACAAATTTTCATTATTCTTTCTTTCTTTCTTTGGTATCCTAAATTCTGTGGGCATAACAACAATAGATTATGCTTCCCACTCCTGGAAAATGGACATTACATGACTCAGTTGGCCATTTATTGATCCCAATCTTTCGTGCAAGTGTTGAAAGAACTAGGTTTTGGTTACATGTATTATTCTCTAAAGACCATGGATTGACTCTCAAGCTCACCTGTTTGCAGGTATGCTCAATATGGTGATGTCTCTCCCAAAATCGATGTCTATGCTTTTGGGGTTGTCCTCTACGAACTTATTTCAGCCAAGGAAGCTATTGTCAAGGGAAGTGAGTCCATGCCTGAATCAAAGGGCCTCGTTGCTTTGGTAAGTTTTCTTGCTTCTTTCTATTTTGCCAGTTATTTAAACAGAACTAACTGTAATATCAGAAATGCTTAAAATCTCGAGGCAGTAGATGACACTTTTAATATGCTGGAACATCTCGTCGTGATCTAATTACATATCATTCTAAAATCTCTTGAGGCATTTGATGACATTTGTAGTATGCTCGAACATGTCACCATAATCTAATTATATAACATTGTGTGCCTTTGACACTTTGATAGTTTGAAGAAGCTCTTAGTCAGCCTGATCCAAGAGAAGACCTTTGCAAGTTGGTTGACCCCAGACTGGGAGACAACTACCCATTGGATTCAGTTCGAAAGGTCACTTTTTTTTATTTATTTTTTTAACTCTAGAAAAAACATATTAACTTCTTGGGTTGGAAAATTTAAGCTTAAGAAGTTTTGGCCGGCAATTTGGTTGCAGTTGGCTCAGCTTGCTAAAGCATGCACGCAAGAGAATCCCCAACTACGGCCCAGCATGAGATCGATTGTGGTGGCGCTGATGACTCTTTCATCCTCAACGGAAGATTGGGACGTTGGCACCTTCTATGACAACCAAGCTCTTGTCAATCTAATGTCTGGGAGATAGTAACTCTGAGAAAGTAGAGTTTCTGTATGTGAATAATAATGCCCCAGATGTAGCTGTGTGGAAAATCTCAGGGTTACACACAATCGTCTCTAATACGTGTTAGAGTTATGTACGTATATATTCATTGTTTCACGAGTGTCGATGTAAAGAAAAAAATAAACTCTTGATTTGTCTCGTTTAAGTTAAAATAAGTTATAGGAGATTTGATAATTCTTAACAAAATGGTTGTTCTGCTACAAACTATCTGCAACCAACATTAAATTGGACATAGAACACTTATCCAAAGAGTTAAGGGAGAAGAACAACGGAAAAAAAAATGGTTTTATCCTCATTATAGATAAAACTTTGTATGTTTATATGGTTTTTCAGCTAGGATGAATGGTTTGTTAAAGAAAAAGCAAAGGGAAGGATATCTAAAGTTTTGTTTGGTTCGTAGTGGAAAAAAAGTTGGGAAAATGCATAGGATTTGATAAATTAAAAGAAAGTAAATTAAAAACTTAATTCCTTAATAATTGTCTTTTATTGCATATATATTTTTATCTGCTCATAATAATATGCATTTGTGATTTTGTTTCTCCCTCTCTTGTTTCCTCCCCTTTTGGTCTCAACTTTTCTTTCATTTTCTTTTCTTTCCTCAAATTTTTAATTCAAACGCACCTTTAGACTAAGTTAGAATTAAGGATTTGTAAATGAGAAAAAATGATAGGATTCCAAATCACATTTGGCATTCACTTTGTGATGGAAGATAGAAAGAAAACTAATTAGTTGATGAAAGTTTTTTATTTTGTTATATTTTTTGATATTACGTTAAAATAAGAACATCTATTTGAGATTTTTTATTTTGTTTCCTCTTTTACCTAACTTTTTCTTTCCTTTTCCTTTTTTCCTTACCAAATATTGGCTCCAAATGCACTCATTTTTTTCGTTTATGGACGGCTAGTTTTCAATTTTCACTATTTTTGCAAAACCAAATCCAAAAGCACCTAAACACATTGTTATAAACAAACTCATAGAAGTAAAAAAAATAATTAATTTGTAAATTTACAAACATATTATCGTTTTAGATATGAGAAATGTTAAACATAATTACGATTGCGCTTAACATCATTTTTTAAAATTTTATTTAAGACTTGTCAAAAAAAAATAGAAGTAAAAATAAGTAAACATGAAAGAAATCATGGAAATCATTTATTATTTATTTAATTTTGTCAAGAAAAAATAAAACTAAAATTTCTTATTTAATTTAAAAAAATAAAATGGCATGATAACTAATACAGTAATAAAACTATATAATGATAACTGATAAAAAGCTTCTCTCCTCCCGTATTAGGATTCCAATGTGCGAAGAAAAAAAAAAGGATATTATTCTTTTATTCATTTCTATTTCTCATTTCAAAGAGAGTTTAGAGAAAAAAAAATACAAGCACAAAAAATGAATAAATAAATAAAATTACGATAAGACAAAACTTACCGTGAATGTCCCATTCATTTGTTCATGATCCAATCTCCCAATTAATATAATTATGTATTTTTTAACTCATAAAAAGGGATTTTTTTTTTAAACCAATTATTCTATCTTCGCAAATTAATTTGTCTAATATTTTTAGTAATTTTTTCAAATAAAAATAACATTATAAAAAACAAAATAAAATTGAAACTAAGTAATTAATAAAAGAGCAATAAAAGAGGGAGGTCACACTGCTCTTCACTGATGTTCAAACTCTTTACCAAACAAATCCATCTTCTCTCATTCTCTCCGGGCAGCAACGAACAAACGTAGTACCATCCGAAAATGAAACTGCAAAGAAGTTGGAACCAATGGCCCCTGAAAGACTCGCCTTTCAGGAACTGGGGAGAGAGAGTCTGAAGGTTTTGGAGATTGCGAGAATTGCAGAGAAGCCCCCGGAGCTGTAAATGGCGTCGCCGTGGTTGCAATCGCTCTTGGCTCCGGCGAAGAATTGGTTCGCCGGTCAACCCATCAAATCTCTCTCCAGACGCCTCCGCGAATACGGTTACCTCTCTCTCCACACACACACACAGTTGTGTATGTAATGTATAGATCTGTATTTAAATATCGCTGCAGATAATTGGTTTTAAGCTCGTTTTCTTTGCAAATGCCTGTAATTGAAAATAATTATGCTGTAGTGTCCCTAGCTGTTTCCAGAATTGCAGTCTCGTTAACTTCTTCTTTAATTCGAGTTTTTTCGTGTTAATCTGCTTTTGAGCACTTATGAATTTGTCTACGAAACCTAAATGAAAGGGTTGGAAATTGAATCCTCATCTACCTGTCAAGATTGGCCTAGTCGGGTTTGTATTTATGGATTTGAAATGAACGAATTTTGATGTTATTTATTTAAGAAGAATTGCTGGATTATAACTTTGTTAGTTTAGAGTTGGATTTCATGAATGCTTTTAACATGATACATAATGATGAATTTCCAAAAAAAAAAAAAAAAGAACTATGTAACAATGGCTCCCACTATTTTAGCAAGTAGTGGATCTACTACTTTAGTATTATTAGAAATCTTCTATATATTCTTACTCAAATTGATTCTCTCTCTTATATTTTAATATAATTTAATCTCCATTCCTTACAATTTGAAATCAATAGTTATCCAAACGAAGTCTCTAATTGTTTTCTCGACAAAATGTCACAGACAATGTTATTTGGAAAATAGGATGAGTAGTTTGCTATTCCCTGCACCCTCCCTCTTGCACGAAGTGGCTGTATTTGCACTTGAGTCATAAAGATTAGCATAGGCTTTGAAAGTTTTAGTCCACGTCGCTCATCAATGGCCTTTTTGTGAATTGCACAAGAATTAATGTGTTTTATCACCTATATTCATTGTTATTGTGGTTATTCTTTTTATGTTCTTTTAAATTTTTAGCAGCAATGTAAATTAAAACAAGGATGTGATAACATTGACCAATCTACTATTACTCAGAATAAATAACTCATTTAAAAAGGTCTATGCTTTTTTCTGCAGGCTTTGCTTTGCGTAGTCTCCGAGGGGCCAAGGAAGTAGACAAAAGCTCATTAAAAAAGATTTATTTACAAGAAGAGAACAATTTCAGGACTGAGTTCTCACGAAATCTTCAAGAAGTGGAAGAGATCATTCGCTATAATTTTAACAATCGAGATTTATTGGAGGGAGCCCTTACACATGTCTCATACCGTGAAAAGTGCTTATCTTATGAACGACTCGAATATGTGGGTGATTCGGTGTTGAATCTTTTGATCACAAAAGAGCAATTTTCCTTGTACCCAAATCTTCCACCTGGGTTGCTCTCTCCTCTCCGCGCAGCCAATGTTGACACGGAGAAGCTTGCACGTGCTGCTGTCAAGCTTAAGTTGCATAATTATTTACGCTACAGACAACCTGTGCTTAGAAGACAAGTAAGTGGCAAGGCTTTGTTTATTCGCAAATTTTTGTGGTAGCATGGGTAAACAATCTAATAAAATATTCCTAAGTTGTGTATTGATCTACCCATTGTGGTAGACGCTTAAAAGAGGATATTAATATCTGCGCCAAGATGGATGATGAATTTGACAGTGGTTTCTTGATGTCAATAATGGTTCATTTTATATAGTTTACCTGAATTTAATTGATAGACACTTGTAGATTGGAGCAAACCAGCTTCAGTTTTGTTTGTTATACATGAAGGAACCCTAAGGAACAATAGGTTGTGGGTATATAATTTGGCAAAATGAATTATCCTCTTTCTAATTGTTGCCTCTAAGTCCTAATTGAGTTTTGTTCTTTTGAATTTTTAAATTTCAAAATTTTAAGATAAATATGTTACTAGGCAATCAAAAATAAAAACGAACTTCAACTGCTCTGTTCAGCACAATGTCAAGTCAAGTTTCTCTTACTGAAAGCTACAGTAATTTTTCATATGTATATGGTTGGTTATTTTGCATTATAAATTTAATCGTACAATCACTTAACGTGTTCAAATTTAAAATTTATTTGTGTTTTCTAACAGATCCTAAGTTTACCGAACCTTTACAGATTCGGGAATTCATTGTTGTTCTTCCACGGTATCCTTTATATTCGAATGGGCTAATCGATGCTCCAAAGGTCCTTGCTGATATTGTTGAATCTTTAATAGGGGCCATCTTTATCGACAGCAATTCTTCAATTGACACCACATGGGAGGTTTGTCCCTTTGGAATTCTATATTTCTTTCTGGAATACTAATCATGATGTTCGAACTCAGCGTTTTAAATATCACACACGCACGTAGGTAGAAGCATACTCAATGTTACAATCACAATAGTTATGCCTGTCATGCACATTTAACTGCTATACTAATATTACACCTGATAATGACTATAGTGGGAATTAATGTTGCTTAATGGAATGATTTCTGTAGTTGTTATGATTTTTGTTTGTTTGTTTGTTTGTCCCCCCCCCCCTCTTTTTCTTTTTTTTAATGGTAAAAAAGAAGGAAAACTTAGTTTTTGTTAACAAATAGTTGACAATTGTTCTATGTTTTCAGTCTGCCTCTTAAACAAGGTTTGTCCACGGGTCGTTTGGTAGGATGTTTTAATAGAGAAATAGGAACATTTTGGAAATATTTAGAAGCAGTAGCCAAATATTAAATACATCTAAAAAATTAACAGAATAAATTGTAATATTTCTAAATGCAGAAAAGCCCATTAATAAATTAATTAAACAACACATTATATTAGTGCTTTATAAGTAATGTTGGTTGAATCGAGCATCCCACGAGGACTTTTCTATTTCCTTCTCTCTCTTTTAAGTGGTCGCAGTGGAATTTGAAAGTGGAACCAAGCGTAGGGATGTGTCAGATTCAATAACCTGAAGAAGCTGTTCTCCTTTTCTTCCTCAGATTTTTCTACTCTCCTTTTCTAATCCGTGGTTTATTGTTAAAAATAAATAAATAAATAAATGTGAGTGTCACATGCGGTTTTGGTTAAAGACGCAAGCAACACTTCTTATGACTTTTGAATAATTACACTCCATTTGGAACTGTAGATTTGATAGGATTTGGTTTCATTTGATAAGAATTTGCACCAATTCTTATGTTTGGAATTAAAATACTATTTTATGAGTTAGATTTGGTTTTTATTTCATAACTTAAATTGTAGGATTTATAAATCATTGAAATCCAATCTAAAACGATAGCATTTTATGAGAATTCATTTTTTTCTTAAACAATCTAAGTGGACAAATTTGTCCTCTTATATCATACTTTTTACTTCTATTAACACGGTCAAACTTAGCATTTCTCTTAAATTAAATCAATTCAATTTTTAAATTCAAATTGTATTCCAGGTATAAAATTTTATTTATCAAATAAAATGAAATCAAATCCTTGTTTTAAAATGAAATCAATTCTAATAGTAAAATATTTCCAAACGGAATGAAGTTGTAAGCTGTATTTACGACTTTACCCTTATTTTAATAAATCCTTTCCAGCTGACTTTAATTCGATAAATTAATTTATTATTATCAATAGATAGGTAAAAAACTTAGCTACAGCCATAAGGCATCATTCCTTATTGAGAGAGACCGACAGAGAAAGCTACAGCCACCTTTCTTAATTTAGAGAGAGGTTTCAAATCAGATCCCAAAATTCAAACCTTTCCCACCACCTCTTGGTTCATTACCTGCTGATTCATTTACGGCATTGTTGAACTCAAATATGATGGCAAGACATTTGATGAAGGTAGCATATTATTTTTGTGGTAGGTGGCTAAAGGTCTACTGCAGCCCCTAATAACTCCAGAAATGCTTCAAACCCATCCTGTAAAGAAGCTTTACGAGACGTGCCAAAAGAATGGTTTGAAAGTACGATTTGTAGATCTATGGCTGAAAGAAGGTTCTTACGAAATCATTGTGGACAATCATCTAAGTGGAAGAGGTAAGTGCAATGGCAAGAAGGAAATTGCGCTAAACAGAGCTGCAGATGATGCATATGATAAAATTGTGAGAAAACTCGGGGTGAAACATGGTATCAAATATGGTGGCTAAAAGCTTTAGCAATATATTATATATATTGATTTGTAGGATAAACACATTCTTTTGTGGTGTAATGCGTCCTTTTTGGTTATGGAAGGTAGAATTCAGATTATCTAGTATATTCACTTCAATTTTCACAATGAATGACACAGTTAAGTTTAGGGGTGGAAAACAGGCGATTTCGAACTGTTTTAGCTCGGTTCGTGGCTAATAGACTTATTTGATGGATCCAATGGCGAGAGCAACTGCATTAGAAGACTAGGACCCCCTCACTAATCTAACATATTTATTCAAATTTGTGATGCTCTTATTGAAGTCCGACCAGCCTATCTACTCTTCCCTACAAGTGTTTGGTATGAAATCGAAATCATTTGTGTTAGACCACTTTGATACCAATTTATCATGCTTGTTTCAACCCAAGTTGTTGATCTTAGGGTGCGTTTGGTTTGCTAAAAAAGAAAAAAAAATTAAAGAATTCTGAAATTTCTAAAACTCTCTAATACATTTTTATCATCTTAGTTTGCGAAATTTTTATAAATTTATATTTATATAATAAGTTACAACTTTTGATTGGATATTTATATACGTGTCATGCTGAGAGAAGATTGTTTCAATTGTGCTGTAAACGACAATTAGGATTGGTGGGGGAGATGACGGTGTGGGAGATGTTTTGTGTGTGTGTGTGTGTGTTTTTGTGTATTGGGGATGGTGTGTTAAAAAAAGAAAAAAAAAAAAGAAATTTTAAATTTTAAAATATCTTGGAAGAGCTGTATCAGTTGTATGTGTGTGTGGGTAAAAAAAAATTGAAATTTTGAAATACTAATGAAAAGTTAAAAGTTAAAAAAATAACTTTTTTTTTTTTTTTTTTTGAAATTTAGAGTGTGAAAAATTATTCTAAAATGATAGTTGAATGTTTGTGTTCGATTTGATATGAAGCTATTAAAAGATGTAAAAAAGTGACACATGATAAAATTTTAATTAATAATCTTGTAAACTTTTGGAATTTTTTGGGAATGGATTTTGACAGATTTTTTAAGAGGTTAGATTGAAATTTTTTTTTGAGTTTTTTAGTTCTTTTGAGATTCAAACGTCTGCTTACACGTCAAAATATATTTATGTATCTTTTTAGAGTTTTTTTTCCTTATAATTTTAATTTTAATATGTTTAATACTTAAATTTTAAATATATAGACTTTAATATTATTTGAATTTGCTAAAAATGTTAAATACATAGATTTTTACATACTTAAATTTTAAATATATAGATATGTATACTATCTGGACGGAATTTTTTTTTTTATCAAGAGAGATAAGTTGATTTTTTTATTTAAAAAATTATTTTTTATAAATAATAATGAATAATTTTTATTTGAATAAATTAATTTTTTTTATTTCGAAGATTTTCTTAAATATATAAGAATAATTAATTTTGTTAAATAAATTAAAAATTAATTTAAGCAAACAAAAAAATTTTAATTTGACATACTTTTAACCATTGGATTTACTTAATTATTAAGATTATTTTTCTTTTCCCTTTTACTTTAATTATCTTTTTGATCACTTTATATGAAATACACTTCCTTATTCTTTTTATATTTTGTGAATACTTTTTTATATGATTGCCTATTAGATAAAGTTAAAAAAATAATATTGAAAATTTAATTTTTTTAAAAAATTTCTTAAAGAATAAATTTTTAAATTAAAAATTCAAATTTAATGTACTTAAAACTTAAAATTTTAAATGCATACATTTTTACACTATTTGCGTCATCTATATAATAAACTAGAAATTACTTGTGCCTGAAGGCACAAAAATATTATTTGATCTGTAAATAATTTAAATGTAAATTTGTAAGACAAATTTAAATGAAAAAACTATAAAAATAATCTATAAGAATAAAATTATTAATAAAAAAATTAAAACATTTATACAGTGTTTAATAAAGGATAAAATTTTATTATCATAGTTTTAAAAATATTGATTTAAAAATTTTTTTTCAAAAAACATTCAACAAAATACGCGAAGAGTAAAAGAATACGTTTTTATGTAAAAGACAACCAAATTGAAAAGAAAAATAAAAAATAATTCTCACCATTGAACAAATCCGACGATTAAAAATATCTCAAATTTAAATTCTTTAATTTATTTATTATATAGATGGCAAATAGTGTAAAAATGTATGCATTTAAAATTTTAAGTTTTAAGTACATTAAATTTGAATTTTTAATTTAAGATTTATTTTTTAAGAAATTTTTTAAAAAAATTAAATTTTAAATATTATTTTTTTAACTTTATCTAATAGGCATTTATATAAAAAAATATTCAAAAAATATAGAAAGAATAAGAAAATGTATTTCATATAAAGTGATCGAAAAGATAATTAAAGTAAAAGGGAAAAAAAATAATCTTAACAATTAAGCAAATCCAATGGTTAAAAGTATGTCAAATTTAAATTTTTTTGTTTGCTTAAATTAATTTTTAATTTATTTAACAAAATTAATTATTCTTATTTATTTAAATAGAAAATTTTCCAAATAAAAAAATTAATTTATTCAAATAAAAATTATTTATTATTATTTATAAAAATTAATTTTTTAAATAAAAAAATCAACTTATCTCTCTTGATAAAAAATAAAAAATAAATTCCGTCCAGATAGTATAAAAATCTATATATTTAAAATTTAAGTATTTAAAAATCTATGTATTTAACATTTTTAGCAAATTCAAATAATATTAAAGTCTATGTATTTAAATTTAAGTATTAAACACATTAAAATTAAAATTGTAAGGAAAAAAAAACTCTAAAAAAATACAGAAATATATTTTGACGTGCAAACAAGCGTTTGAATCTCAAAAAAACTAAAAAACTCAAAAAAAAAAAAAAAATTCAATCTAACCTCTTGAAAAATCTGTCAAAATCCATTCCCATAAAATTCCAAAAGTTTTCAAGATTGTTAATTAAAATTTTATCATGTGTCACTTTTATACATCTTTTAATAACTTTATATCAAATCGAACATAAACATTCAAATATCATTTTAAAATAATTTTTCACACTTTAAATTTCCAAAAAAAAAATTATTTTTTTAACTTTTAACTTTTTATTAATATTTCAAAATTTCAATTTTTTTTTACCCACACACGCATACATACAACTGAAACAGTCCTTCCAAGATATTTTAAAATTTTAAATTTCTTTTTTTTTTTAACACACCACCCCAATAGACAAACACACACACACACACACCCCCAGATCTCCCCCACCAACACTAATTGTCGTTTACAACACAATTGAAACAACCTTCTCTCAGCATGACACGTATATAAACGTCCAATCAAGAGTTGTAATTTATTATATAGATAAGTTAAAGAATTTCAATTTGAGATATTTTTAATCATTGGATTTGTCCATTGGTGAGAATTATTTTTTATTTTTCTTTTCAATTTAGTTGTCTTTCCAGTCACTTCACATAAAAACGTATTCTCTTACTCTTCGCGTTTTTTGTTGAATGTTTTTTGAATAAAAATTTTTAAATCAATATTTTTAAAACTATAATAATAAAATTTTACCCTTTATTAAACACTGTATAAATGCTTTAATGTTTTTTATTAATAATTTTATTCTTATAGATTATTTTTATAGTTTTTTTTCATTTAAGTTTGTCTTACAAATTTACATTTAAATTATTTACAGATCAAACAATATTTTTGTGCCTTCAGGCAAAGTTAATTTCTAGTATATCTATATGAATCAGTTGACGTGACTTTTGTCCCATGTGAACTCTTTGTGTGCTCTGGAGATGCGTGTGGGGCCTGAGGGATGTGACTTTTAGTGATCAGTGCTTTTGACCTTTTATATGCGTGTTGATATATATATATATATATAGGTATTACCTGTACCAATGGCACGAAAATTCACCCCCACATCTCAATGTCACATAGGATATATGTCACATCAAGTGACCTATATTGTAATATAGATATATATGTATTTATATTTCTTAAATAGAGAATTAATTATTTTTTTTTAACATTTGTTTTACATCATAGTTTCGTCACTGTTAGATCAACAACCGACTGTTATAGTTTTTTTTTCTACCCATATTATCTACAATTGACATATATATCTATACAGCAATATAACTTATTAATTGACATTTGTATATTTTCAACGTTAAATTTATTCAACGGTCATGATCATTTTTTTTTATTATAATTATCTTTCTGGTCACGTCACATGAAAACATAATTTCTCATTCTTTTCATATATTTTTTGAATGTTTTTTATATATAAAAAATTTTAAATTAATATTTTAAAAAATATGGTAATATTTGTAATAAATAATAAAATTATATATTAAATAATGTGCAGATACCTATTAGACAAGGTAAATTAAACTTTTTTATTTTAAAAAAAATGTATTTAAAATTTAATTTTCTTTAAAATTTTATTGAAAATAAATATTTAAATTTTAATTTTAATGTCATTAATATTTAAATTCTAAATATATATACTTTTACACTTTTGTGTCATTTATATAGTTAGGAAGCTGAAAATTTTAAATTTAAGATATTTTCAACTGTAAGATTTGCTAAATGGTCAAGATTAAATTTTTTTTCTCTCACTTTTCTCATATATTTTAAATACTTTTTATATAAAAGATATTATCTTAATATTTTATTTTAAAAAATGTGACAATATTTTTATTAATCATATGAAAGATTTCAAAAATTTTTGAATTATTATGATGTTTTCAATTGTTGGATTTGCTTAATAATCAGGATTATTTTTCTTTTTTACTCACTCTTCCTATATTTTTTTTGAATATTTTTTATATAAAAGATTTTAAATTAATATTTTAAAAAATGTGATAATATTTTTAATAAATAATAAAATTTTATACCTTTATTAAACATTGTATGAATACCTTAATCTTTTTCAATCAGTGATTTTTATTTTTACATGTTATTTTTGTACTTTTTCATATAAATTTACTTTATAAATTTAAATTTAAGCTATTTACACTTGAATTTATATTTTTATGGTTTTAAGCACAGGGAATAACTAGTATATTTATATATCCCAACAAAATTTTACAAACCCAATAATATTTACACAAATCTCAATAACTTTACTACAAATTCTAAAAACTTTTTGATAACTTGGAAATAATTCTAATATGAATCTATTGAAACGGATCCAAAAATCCGTTCCCATATATCTAAAACCCAATACTTTGACGTAAAAGTCATAAAGTTTTTGTTGAAAATTCATTTTCATAGTATTATTTATTTCCAAAAAATATGATTTTGCCTCGAAACACCAAATACTAAAATTTTGTCAAATTACATTTTTTTGTTATTTTTTTTGACATTACAAACATCTAAACAGGATAACTATCATAATTTATAAGCTTAGAAAGACCAGAATTCCTTTTCCATTTATAAGCGTGTGATAGTGACAAGCGGTCATGGGGTGGCAATAGCCTATATGTGGCCGTGGTGGATAATTGTCATAGTAAAGAGTTGTAATATTTTTTCCGTTTTCATATCTTTTTTAAAACAAATAAAGTTATTACTAATAATATAACAACTAAAATCTTACTAATATATTTATACTTTTAATTTGAATTTTCAAAGCAAAAACATTGGCAAATAGATCCTGAACATATTTTTTTTTTAAGTAGATTAATTAGTTTGAAAGATTTTTTGTTATATTAATCTTAGTAAGAATTTCATTTTGTTTGTTTGCATTGTACATAGAGGAGTCTTAACTTGTTTGAACTAATGTTAATTAATGTATTATAATTCAACAAAATAAGAAGATTTGCGCTACTATTTATTAATGAAGAAATTTACATGTCTTCGGCAAGTATGATAAATTCACACCAGAAGGGGGGAGAGAGAGAGAGAGAGAGAGAGAGATCAGTTTCTAGTTATGTCGGTTGGTCTGATAACGTGGGGGAGAAACTTTAGTTTCTAGTTATGTCGGTTGGTTGATCTGATAATGTGAGAAGCTATTTCAATGGGATTGAGTCCAAGCACAAAAATAAAATTAAAAAAATATTACATTTTTAGTTGTGAATCTTTTTTTTTAATTTATTTTTATATTTTTTTATGACCTAAAGTATTTGGACCAATATGCACAACTATTTAAGTTAATAACCGGATAAAGTTCTAATTACCTGTAAACTTAAACTTGTGACAGTAAACCTAATATCTCATTATAAATACGGATCAGTGACAATAATTCTAATAATTTATTAATTGAGTTATTCTTCAAGATTAATATTATTTTTTTACGATAAAAAAATCTCCAAGCACAAAAATAAAAATTATTATACTTTCTTGTTTTATTTATCCAAGCACAAAATACAATAAAAATAAAAAATAGTATAAACGAGACTGGAGTTCACTCTGGATGCGAGTCTAATATAAATTTATCTTTGTGATATTCCTTATCACAAAAAAAAAAAAAATTTACTTTTTATTATAAGCATAAAAATATATATCTATATAATAAGAGAGCTTATAATTTGATGGGACAGATGTAACATGATAGCGAGAGGGAAAGAGAGGGCAGACACAAGTCACCCTAGATGTGAGATATTTATGAGCCAGAATTTATTTTTTGTGGATTCCAACGGAGTCGCATCCTTGGGAAGTTATTCATCGCAAATAATTCGTACTTTTTTGTGCTTGAAAAACTAAAACAAAAGAATATATATATATATTTTTGTACCCACGAGTTCTAAATCTAAATGTGAGTTGTGAGTCGAGTGCGTTTGATTGATAAATTTGCTGATTTTCATTAAATTTTATAAATTTCTATCAATTTAATTTTCATCAATTTTTTGAGAAAGTTAAAATAGCATTCATTTGAATAGGTAATAAAAAGTACATTTAAACGGTTCTTTAAATATATATATATATATATATATTTTGTTATGTTAACCAAACGCCTTAAAACAAAATTTTATTGATTTTTTTTCTAAATGTTGGAGTGCCAAATGCTGTATTAACTGTATTAATATGGGTGTGTGTATATATATATATATATGTGCTTTCAGTAAAATTAAAGAAAGTGGTTTTTTGACGGATCACTCATATTGAAATTTGTTAATTCTTATATTGAATTTGTTATAAAAAATTATATAAGACGAAAAAAATTATAAAAAATTAAAAACCTAGCCTTTATCTGCTCAAACCAAGCATAATTTTACCTTACCCAGACGGCTTTGGACAGCGAGGCTGCGCCGTGCTACCTGTTGTTTTCTAGTTTCTTCCTTATTCAAAATCTTTTGTCTAGAGAAGGGTTTTGGCGTTAAAAAAAAAAAAAAAAAAAGCCGAAAAGAATTGAAAAAGAAATAAATAAATAGATTATCACATTCGTTTTCTTAGTCCTCGTTTTATAATTTTTTTCTTATATTTTTAAAATTTTATAAATTAATAACATAAACACATGTGTATATAATATGTGAAACTTTTCTAAAGTTATAAACTCTAATATATATCTATATATATCTCGAGCTAGTAGTGCCGGTTATGGATAATGTATTTTTATATTTAGATAAAGAAAATTTCAAAATAAGGTATATCTATATTCAAATGAAGGAAATTTCAAATTCGGTCCAGATAATTTGGTATTGGTATATATTAAGATTTAATCTTTATTGGTCTATTATATATATATACATATATATATTTATTTATTTATTTTGTAATAATATTTTTTAAGTATTATCATCTTAACGTTCCAAAAAAAAAGGTATTATCACCTTAATACTCTAATAAATTTTATTTTTATTATGAAATTGATAAAAGCAATCTCCCAATTAAAACAAAAATAAATCGTTCCATGTGAAATGAATTAATTGTATTAATAAGTGTATATATATATAATTTTTTTTT
>QLOD02000030.1:22373423-22384339 GCA_003260245.2 Sideroxylon spinosum
CAAATTTTTCTTCATCTTCAAAGTCCTCTTTAGCGCCATTAACTTTGCCTTTTTCATCCATTTCCCTGCAAAGAAGTTAATACAATTTGTAAGCCATAAAATAGTGCTAAAACTTAAAGTTTAACTATTTAAATGCATTAAAGTATGTCTAAATATAGAGTTTATAATTACACTTTTCAAGTGTAATCACATCCCCCAACTTGAACATTGCTAGTCCCTAGCGATGAATTTATCAAAATGAAATGCAACTTTTACTCTATTTCACTTTTCGTTGGAAGCAAGGCTACACTTAGCTACGTGCGGCAAGCCCTTTGAACCCTTAAGTTCTCTTTAGTGGACGAGTAAGGTCTCGTGAGGGTTTGTAGTGAATCTACCCACAAAATTCTATGGTATGGTCTCAAAGTGTCAAAAAGCAATCAAGATCAAAAATTAATAATGCTCAAGCTGAGCAAGTCACAAGTCACAAAGCTCAAATATCATGCATAATTTCCAAGTGCTAGCATAAATGCATGGACTATCAATGTATAAAGAACATATGTACAAAATTGTTTCATTCATTTAACAAGGTCGCAAGAGCACAAGTGGAACTAGGTTTTGGCTTCAATTTCTCACAGGATACCACTCATAGAAAGGAATTCACTCATCAAGGGTTCACACATACTATTAGGAAAATGCCATCCTAGTTGCACACAACTCCACAAACAAGTGAATGAATTGCCTCAAAGGTCAAAGTGGATAGCTCACAAAATTATTTCAATGCATATGCAAGAAATCACACTACACAACCTACACAAGACCACACATGCACAATATAAGAGTTGCTTACTTAGTACCCACTAGGTCTTTATTTTGGTCGTAACTTAGCCAGGGATAGAGGTTAACAATGGAAGATATAGAAATCAAAGCACATGTCTTGGGATAAAGATGTTCAAGTGCACATAAGTCCCAAAGTACCCTTTCTCTTTCCAACCCAAACAAGGAACCCAAAAAAAAAAAAAAAAAAAACTTATTCCTGCTAAATACTACCCATGGGACGATTTAAATATTGCAAACAATGTACAAGTCCCATAATTGTATAAACAAAAAGAATAATCATTTACTTATTTATTTATATTTATTTATTTATTTTAAACAGAGAACAACACATACATTCTCATCCCTACATTCATCCTCCTTTTACTTCTCAAAAGCTTACATCCCCAATTCCAACTTAGACTTTGGTGCACTTTCCTAACCCAAGATATATGAGGGTAAGGCTAAAAGTGTGTGAATGGGGTGTAGGGGGTATCATATGAGAGGTGAACCAAGAAGAGAAAAATTTATCACACTTTATTGAGAGGTTTCAAGTTGGTTCCTATGATAATTTCATATGAAGAAAGATAAAAGCCTCAAAATGACAAAGAACGCCTAGGCTTGCGACAACTCATATTGTACCAAGAGATAATCATGCAAGTATGTGTAATGCAATTGGTGCATTGAAATTCAAAATGAAGAGTAAGAGAGCTGTGATTATGTGCAACCCCTCAAGAAAAGAATAAAAGGCTCAAAAGCTCACCATAGGAGTATAAGTCTCCTCCGAATCCAAAAATGCTCAATTGACCAATGTTAAACGAAATCTACTCCTAAGCACATAGCTCTTCTCTATGATAATCAAGAATTTGCACAAGGTCCTGACACATTCAATTTGAACTAAGCTTTTTATCAAAGTTTGAACAAAATTCAACTATCATCCTGTCACTCTAATCCACAATCAACCAAACCGAAGAGGTAAAATGTAAAGTTAAATGTGCTAAGTCTCTGTTTAAGCTCACAAATGCTCAAAATTATTATTATTATTATTATTCAATTTTTTTTTTGTGCATCATGCAGATTCCACCCATCCCCCAACTTAAACTGCACATTGTCCTCAATTTGGAAACCATAACAAATTAGTGGATAATGTGTAGAAAAGCATGATGATGAGCAATGATTAATAAAACAAAAGGAAAACATAGCACAAGTAAACAAACATGTTCCCCCAACCTAAACTAAAGCAGAATGTGAAAAAAAAATCTAAAAACAATATGAATAAGTGGCAATTTGAAGAATAAAAAAAATGAATAAGTAAAAGAAAGATATTACCTCATATCGCCGTCTGAAAACTGATTAGAAACTGTAACACCCTCTTCACATGTAATGTTAACCCTCTCTATATCAAGGATATCCTCTCAGGGTGGCATATCAGTGCATCCTGAAAGAGATCCTAATTCTGACTTTATACTAGTGTTAGTGTCTGTGTCATACGAAGGTGCATCTGACCACTCAGTGGCTATGGTTATTTTTGCCCATTCCATTTCTAACAAAAGTTGAAGATCAACTTCATCCCACCATGGGTCATCAAGTAATTGGTTAGGTCCTACATGAATCAATGGAGGATAGATCAGTGACAAGGGTAGGGAATTACTCTCTAGAAAATATTTCTCAGGCCACCATTCACAATTAACCTCAGAACTCTTAGATTCACTATAGCTGGAAATGTAAGGTGTTGATTCCCATTTACGTTTATGCCCAGTTATCATGTTGCAATTATCCCTCTGATTAAAATTTCATGGTTAGATCCACACTTGAGGTACCTGTTCTTTGCAAGGAATACACAAGATAAGACATTAAGAATAAAAGTAATCAAACTCATTCAACACAAGATAATAACATAAAATAGCAATTAAATTAACAAACGCAAGAAGTAATCAATAGATAAAAATAGCAAAAAAATAATAATTAAGCATCTGTCTGAAACAAACCAACTGAAATATAGAGTTTTAGAATTAAGAGATCTCGCTCCTAAACTCTCAAAAAGGAGAGAAAAAAAGAAAGAAAAAAAGAAAGAAAGTCAATCACTGAGGAGGTGGAGGTGGGTGAGACTCTATGAGATAATCCATGATGCTCTGTAAAAGGTATCCCTGGGTCTGCTAGCTCTGATGGATACGCTGAAGAAGCTGGTGATCTGCTTCCTAATTTTTCTCCATAGCACTGATATGCTCAGCCACAGCCCCTATTTGAGTAGCTAAATCTTCATTAGTCACTGCTTCCTTACCCTCTTCTGACTCCTCTGGGGCACGTGAAGCTTCACTCTGACTTTCAGGTTTCTCTACCTTCCTCTTCTTTTGGGAGAGAACGCCTCGAAACTTTGTATAAGAAGTGATATTAAAAGGAGTTAAACCAGCAGTTATGGCTAAATAATCAGTAATACGAGCTCCCTTCCTTCTGAATATTTCTGTGAGTGCTCCACCAAAAGGCAATGCAGTTAAAGCATTCGGGTGCTCACAGGTATATGCTACTTGATACTGACAGTAGGAAGGCAAATCAACTGTCAACCCCATCCCAATAGCATAGATCAAGTGTGCTCTAACACAGGTACAATCAGGGTTCATGTTCTGAGGAAGCAGGTTTGTGCAGGAAAACATGTGCAAGGCCCAGTATTTATCCTTAAGTACTGACACTAGTTTCCTATATTCCTTACCCCATTCATATCCTTCTAACAAAATCTCAGAACCTACAGTAGAAAATGGCGGATTCCCTTCAAAAGGATAACTAAACTCTGGTATTCAATTCTAGGGACTTGGAAAACTTAAGCAAAATCATCAGGGGTCAATTTAATCTTAACCCCTTGAACCAAACTCACAATCCGTTCCCTTTCCTTTCTTCTAATGACGGACCCATCTCTGAAATTTGTAAAAAATTCCTTCACTAAGTCTGTTATGCAATAAGCATGGAACTTTGCCACATTCAACCACTACCTCCCCTCGAAATTCTGTTCTAACATAAACTCTTCTCTTCCTGAAGTGCTCGATTTGCCAAAATATCTCAATTACCACTTACTTATGTGACCAAATATCATCATATTGTTACTAGCGTCCTCCCTCCAGAATCTAGAATTATCGTAGAAGTTGAGCTTAGTTGCCGATTCATAGGTTTTTTAGTCCTTGGTGGCATGATGACTACAAAATATTCAAGAGATAACTCAATCCATAATTACACAATCCCTATGTCCACACAAGTTCAGTGGCCCAATCTATTAATCAAACTTGAAAATTTAAACCAGAATGTATGCAATGGAAATGGTCCATGTGACCATTCACTATTCACCATGAATAGGTTGATTCTAAAACTTGGTGTTTATACACCCTTCCACTAAAATAATGGATCCTCTAGCATCAATCATCATCTTAACCAAATGATTTTCAAATTTACAAACAAAGATAAATAATTTTTTGGAAGATAGGTATACTAAATCCGAGCTAGAGGTTTTTAGAGTTCCTTGAACTCTTAGACCCGTATGTGACCCACAGTGAATATGGTGGTCGGGTAAGAATGAAATCCTCACAAAATGAGAAATCTATGTCTACCCATCATGAATAACCTAGTATTGCTTCATGAAGTCACAAATCAAGAACCCGTGGTGCTCTTAAGCTTGGGTTTAAAATGAATCGCTAGCCTAAGGCTCGAATGGAAGAAGAACATAGCTTAGGAAGTGTAAATTCGTGGATTAAAACCAAAAATCGTTTGAATAAACCCAGCAGCAGACGATTCTTGCGAGTTTCTTCAAGTATTGGAGATGGGCTGGAGAGGATTTAAGCTTGGGAGAGGAACTTGAAGTGTTGAATGGCTGAAGAGGGGTTTTATTTCGGGTTGCAAGGTCCAGACCATAGAGGAAGGGTCCGGACCATAAAATGGTTTCTCCGGCTGGACGGGTTGCTAGGGTCCGGACCATAGAGAAGGGTCCAGACCCTAGAACAAGTACCTTTTCAATTTTTTTTTTTTTTACTATGATACAACTATAACTACATTTTAATCTACTTTCAGTCGTAAGGTGGGGGATCTAAAAGATCCCATGTCTCTATTTCCGCTACGAAATTCTCCAAGTGTGGTTTAAGTCAATGGCCATTAACCTTAAAAGTGGTGTTGTCACGTGGATTTTGGACTTCACACACACCATGTCTTGAAACAAAGAGAATGATAAAAGGACCAGACCACCTAGACTTAAGCTCCCCAAGGAAAATGTGCAACCTTGAGTTATACAAAAGAACTTTTTGACCAACATGGAAGAATTTCCTAAGAATATACTTATCGTGTAAATCCTTCATCTTTGCCTTGGCAATTTTTGCATTCTCGAAAGCATCATTCCTCAATCCATCCAGTTCATTCAGTTGAAGCTTTCTGAGAACACCGGCCTCATCTAATCTCTCATTAAATTCCCGGATTGCCTAATAGGCTCTATGTTCCATTTCAACCGGTAGATGGCAAGCTTTGCCAACAATGAGGTGATAGGGAGACATACCCAAAATGGCTTTATAAGCTGTCCGGTATGCCCACAATGCATCGACCAATCTTAAGGACCAATCCTTATGAGTGGGATTGACAGTCTTTTCAAGGATACCCTTAATCGTCCTATTTGCAAGTTCAACTTGCCCACTATTTTGTGGGTGATATGGGGTTCCCACTTTGTGCGTCACACCATATTTCCGCATGAAACACCAATGGGGTGATTGCAAAAATGTTCCCCCTCATCACTGATGATTGCCCATGGCATCCAAAAATGAGAGAAAATGTGTTATTAATGAATTTAACCACAACTCGGTGGTCATTGGTGCGAGTAGCAATGGCCTCTACCCATTTGGACACATAGTCTATAGCCACTAAGATGTATTCATACCCAAACGACTTAGGGGATGGGGCCATATAATCTATCCCCCAACAATCAAAGATTTCTAAAACGATGATAGGATTTTGGGGCATCTCATTACGCTTTGATAAGGCTCCTAAGCATTGGCAACGGTCACGTCTTAAGCAATATTTACGCACTTCTTTAGATAAGGAAGGCCAGTAGAATTCGCTTTGAAGAATCTTAGCGGTGGTTTTCTTTGAAGAAAAGTGGCTTCCGCAAGTTAAAGTGTGGCAAAACTCAATGATACTAGGGATCTCATAGCCAGGAACGCATCTCCTTATGATTTGATCTAGAAAATACTTATAAAGGTAAGGCTCATCCCAAAAGAAGTTCCGCACATTGCATAAAACTTACCTTTATCAACTTTTGTCCAGTGGTATAGTTCTTGACTAGTTACTAAGAAATTGGCAATGTCTGCATTTCATGGAGGTTGGACTGAAGGATTTATGCTAACATGCATGAGGTCATCGGGAAAATGCTCATTAATTGGTAGGTCATTAGTCTTAGACAAATGCGGAGACAATCTGGACAAGTGGTCAGCTACCATGTTTTCTTCTCCCTTTTTATCCTTAATTTCCAAGTTAAACTCTTGCAGGAGTAGCATCCATCTCACTAGATGGGGTTTAGTCTCTTGCTTAGAAAGAAGATATTTCAATGCCGCACGATCCGTGAACACTGTGATATGAGATCCTACCGAGTAAGACCTAAACTTGTCTAAGGGAAACACTACCGCTCGAAGCTCTTTTTCAGTGGTGGTATAGTTCATTTGAGCCTCATTAAGAGTCTTACTCGCATAATAAATCACATGGGGTTTTCTTTCTTTCCTTTGCCCTATAATTGCCCCCACCGTAAAGTCATTAGCGTCGCATATAAGCTCGAATGGTAAGGACCAATCTAGGCTTTGCATAATAGGAGCGGTGGTAAGTAGTTGCTTAAGTCTATCAAATGCTTCCTGGCATGATGTTGTCCACTCAAAAGGAACATTATTAGATAACAATGAGTATAAGGGATGGGCAGTAGAACTAAAGGACTGAATAAAACGCCGGTAAAAACCAGCATGACCAAGGAATGATCGAACGTCCTTTACACATCTAGGGGTAAATAAATTTTGGATCAATTCAACTTTGGCTTTATCTACCTCAATCCCACAATTAATCAAGCATTCGTCAAAGGTGTCTCCATAGACGGAGAAATCATTCATAAAGAATTACAAGAATTTCTCAACCATATCACTAAATATGCTTATCACACACCTTTGAAATGTCATAGGTGCATTACATAACCCAAATGGCATGCATCTATACGCATAAGTACCAAAAGGGCATGTGAAAGTGGTCTTCTCTTGGTCCTCAAGTGCTATCTCAACCTGATTGTATCATGAGTAACCATCCAAAAAACAGTCACGTGACTTCCCCGCAACTCTCTCAAGCACTTAGTCCAGGAATGGAAGGGGAAAATGGTCCTTACGAGTCACACATTTAGGCGCCTATAGTTTATGCACATACGCCACCCGCTTTGGGTGCGTTAAGGTACTAACTCTCCCTTGTCATTGTTAACCATAGTAACACCGGAATTTTTTAGGAACCACGTGGGTTGGGCTTACCCATTTAGAATAAAAAATGGGGTAGATGATACCCGCATCCAACAATTTAAGTACCTCCCATTTCACAACTTCCTCCATGTTGGGGTTTAGTCTGCGTTGCATTTTCCTCATAGGCTTGGCATCATCCACAAGGTATATATGATGGGAACATACGAAGGGGCTAATATCTCGAAGATCTGCTACTATCCAACCTAAAGCCTGATGATGGCTCTTTAAAATAGTTGACAGCCTCTCTTCCTGACTCTTTTCCAGAGTTGAAGACACAATTACTGGAAATGTCTCCTAGGAATTCATATTTTAGTTCACTTGGTAAAGTTTCCTAGAAGAGTTAGGTGGACACTCAACCGACGGCTTGGGTTTAGTCTCAAATGGCTCTAAATGTTCAAACACTGGTGCCCAGCCACTAATAGCCATGACTTCTTCCTCAATTGACACGACTTCTCCTCCATTAACATAATTTACACCATCGAGAGCTTCACATCTCTCACTTCTTACTAAAGCTCGTTCTAAGGGATTTTCAAAGTAGGTTTTCTCAAAATGTTCCTCATTCAGTGTTTGATCAGATCAACTTCCCTAATATCCTCAAAATCTCCTATTTCTTTCCCAACCCCCAAAATGTTCATCTCAACTATCATATTTTGAAATGATAGCTTTATAACCCTGCTCCTACAATTTATCACTGCATTAGACGTGGCAAGGAATGGTCTACCTAGAATGATCAGAATGGAATAGGAAGGGTTTTGAATAGGTTGGGTGTCTAATATAATGAAGTTAACAGGGAAGTAGAACTTGTCTACTTGGACCAACACATCTTCTAGTATTCCTCATGGCATCTTAACCGACCTATCAATTAATTGCAGTGTTACTCTAGTGGGCTTTAACTCACCTAAACCTAGTTGCTAATAGACAGTGTAAGGCAATAGGTTGACACTAGCACCTAAGTCCAGAAGTGCCTTATCTATGATGTGGTGCCCTATTATACACAAAATGGTTGGACATCCAAGATCTTTGTATTTAGGGGGTGTATCACACTGGATTATGGCACTCACCTGTTCAGTTAAGAAAGCTTTCTCCTTCACATTAAGCTTTCTCTTAACAGTACACATGTCTTTAAGGAATTTAGCATAGGTGGGATTTTGCTTGATAGTCTCAAGTAATGGGATGTTGATTCTTACTTGTTTGAAAACCTCATATATCTCAAAATTCAACATCTCATTTTTACCCTCAGCTAACATCAAATGAACAAGATTAGCTAAGGGTAAAAATGAGATATTGATTTTTGAGATATATGATGTTTTCAAACAAGTAAGAATAAACATCCGAGTACTTGAGGCTATCAAGCAAAATCCCACCTATGCTAAATTCCTTAGAGATATATGTACTGTTAAGAGAAAGCTAATGTGAAGGAGAAAGCTTTCTTAACGGAACAGGTGAGTGCCATAATCCAGCGTGATACACCCCTTAAATACAAAGATCCTGGATGTCCAACCATTTCGTGCATAATAAAGGACCACATCATAGACAAAGCACTTCTAGACTTAGGTGCTAGTGTCAACCTATTACCTTACACTGTCTATCAGTAACTAGGTTTAGGTGAGTTAAAGCCCACTAGAGTAACACTATAATTAGCTGATAAGTCGGTTAAGATGCCACGAGGAATAGTGGAAGATGTGTTGGTTCAAATAGACAAGTTCTACTTCCCTGTTGACTTCATTGTATTAGACACCTAACCTGTTCAAAACCCTTCCCATTCCATTTCGATCATTCTAGGTAGACCATTCCTTGCCACATCTAATGTAGTGATAAATTGTAGGAGCAGGGTTATGAAGCTATCATTTGGAAATATGACAGTTGAGATGAACATTTTTAGGGTTAGTAAATAAATAGGAGATTTTGAGGATATTAGGGAATTTGATCTGATTCAAACATTGAGTGAGGAACATTTTGAGAAAACCTGCTTTGAAGATCCCTTAGAATGAGCTTTAATAAGAAGTGAGAGATGTGAGGCTCTCGATGGTGTAAATTATGTTAACGGAGGAGAAGTCATGTTAATTGAGGAAGAAGCCATGGCTATTAGTGGTTGGGTACCAGTGTTTGAACATTTAGAGCCATCTGAGACTAAACCTTAGCCGTCGGTTGAGTGTCTACCTAACTCTTATAGGAAACCTTTACCAAGTGAATTGAAATATGCATTCCTAGGAGAGGGTGAGACATTTCCAGTAGCTATGTCTTCCACTTTGGAAAAGAGTCAGGAAAAGAGGCTGTCAGCTATTTTAAAGACCCATCGTCAGGCTTTAGGTTGCGTAGTAGCAGATCTTTGAGGTATTAGCCCCTTAGTATGTTCCCATCATCTATAACTTGAGGATGATGCCAAGCCTGTGAGGCAAATGCAACGTAGACTAAACCCCAACATGAAGGAAATTATGAAAGGGGAGGTGCTTAAAATGTTGGATGCGGGTATCATTTACCCAATTTCTGATTCCGAATGGGTAAGCCCAACCTAAGTGGTTCCTAAAAATTCCGGTGTTACTGTGGTTGAAAATGACAAGGGAGAGTTAGTACCTCAACGCACCCACACCGGGTGGCATATGTGCACAGACTATAGGCGCCTAAATGCTGTGACTCGTAAGGACCATTTTCCCCTTCCATCCCTAGACTAAGTGCTTAAGAGAGTAGTAGGGAAGTCATATTACTATTTTTTGGATGGTTACTCAGGATACGATCATGTTGAGATAGCACTTGAGGACCAAGAGAAGACCACTTTCACATGCCCTTTTGGTACTTATACGTATAGACACATGCTATTTGGGTTATGTAACGCACGTACGACGTTTCAAAGGTGTGTGATAAGCATATTTAGTGATATGGTTGAGAAATTCTTGGAAGTCTTTATGGATGATTTCTCCGTCTATGGAGGCACCTTTGACGAATGCTTAATCAATCTTGAGAAGGTCCTAATACACTGTGAGGAGGGTAAATTTAGTGCTAAACTGGAAAAAGTGCCATTTTATGGTACAAAAGGGGATTGTTTTGTGGCACATAGTATCATGTCATGGGATTAAGGTAGATAAAGGCAAAGTTGAATTGATCCAAAATTTACTTACCACTAGATGTGTAAAGGACGTCCGATCATTCCTTGGTCATGCTGGTTTTTATTGGCGTTTTATTTAGTTCTTTAGTTCTACTGCCCGTCCCTTATGCTCATTGTTATCCAATGATGTTCCTTTTGAGTGGACAATATCATGCCAGAAAGTATTTGATAGACTTAAGCAATTATTTATTACCACTCCTATTATGCAAAGCCCAGATTGATCCTTACCATTCGAACTTATGTGCGACGCTAATGACTTTGCGGTGGGGGCAGTTCTAGGGCAAAGGAAAGGAGAAAAAACCCATGTGATTTATTATGCGAGTAAGACTCTTAATTAGGCTCAAATGAACTATACCACTGCTGAAAAAGAGCTTCTAGCGGTAGTGTTTACCTTAGACACGTTTAGGTCTTACTCGGTAGGATCTCATATCACAGTGTTCACGGACCATGTGGCGTTGAAATATCTTCTTTCTAAGCAAGAGACTAAACCCCGTCTAATCAGATGGATGCTACTCCTT
>QLOD02000030.1:22422625-22437385 GCA_003260245.2 Sideroxylon spinosum
AACTTTATTTTTTTTCTTAACAAAATTTCTTAAAGTAAAAATAAAGAATAAGTTTTCGGAACTTTGTACACTGTTCTTGGAAAAATAATTAATAAAATTTTGATATTTGTTTTGTCCTTACTAAAACATTAAATAAGTATTTGTCTATAAGTTTTTTGACAAAATTTCAAGAGGCATCAGAGAGTTTTTATTACTTTTAAACAGTGTACTTAATTTTATTAAACAAAACAAATTACACTCGAAGTGATTAAGCTCAAGTCATTAATTAGCCTCGAATATGCTATTGCTGTGTAAAGCGATTACGACAAAATGAACTCTATAATTGTTGGTTCAAGTGGGATATGTACCTGAAGTTACTTTTAAATTTCAGGATCCTGTTGTTGAATTCTATTAGTTAAAAAGATGGGTAGAATCTCAATTTATCTACTCTCACCTCATTAATGATAAAATTCTTTTCATTTTTTAACTTAATTCTTAATTTATCTATCTTTAAGTAAATAATTTATATGAAAATAAAAAAATCAACTTAGACATTGAATTAATAGAGATATTGAATAATATTTATTAATAAAATTTATATATATCTTAAATTATATTAATTTACATGAAATAAAAAAAGTCGTTCTTTATTTTTGTAATTTGATATGAAATAAGTACAATACTTTACTAACATATTATTTCCATTACTTTAATATTGTAATAATAATTTAATATAAGATTTGCCAATAATTTTTAAAATTTATTAAATTGAAGGTGTAACATTTAAATATAATTTTTTATTATAATTTGTTTTTTCAAATATAGTTAGGATACATTTGTATTTACAAATTTTAAATAATGAACTTGAAAACTTAAAAAAATTTACATTTCATAGTAAAAATTTATATTTAATTATTATAAAATATAATAATTAAATATTATATTACCTCCATATGGGTGTAAATATTTACTCTAGGGGAGAGATGGATAGTGGAGATAATAAAAAAATTTTACCCTTTTCTCAATATTTTCATAAAATATTTCTTTATCCTAGTATAAAACCTTAACAAACAGTCTCTTATAAATATTTATAATAAATTTTATAAAATAATAATTTATTTAATCAAATTAAAATTAATTAATTATTAAATTGTTTATAAAAATAATATTTAATAAATAATTATTTATTATTAAATAATAAACTATTTTATTTTATTAAAATGATGCATTTGACATATTAATTTATAAGTAAATGATTTATTTTCTCAAATTAAAATTAATGTTTAATAAATAATAATGACTTATCAAAGTAATTTATTTTATTAAAATATCTTCTTAAATAATTATTATGTCTCATAAACAATAATGTATTAGATTGTGTATTGTATTAATATAATTTATTAAAGTCAATAATTTATTTAAATAAACTAAAATTATTTATTTTATTAAATTATTTTATCAAAATAAAAATATTTTTAACAAATAAAAATTCACTACTAAAATTAACTGCTATTAAAATATTAATCTATGATAAATTATTTTTATAATTAATATTTCTATTTGAAAGCAAATGCTTTAATAATATATTTTTATTAAAATTAATTATTATTAAAATAAGAATAATTATGATGATTTATTTTATTATAATATTTTATTTAAAGAATATTAATTTTTACTCTTAGTTAATTTATCGTTATTTCAAATACAGTTGACTTTTACCCTTTCAAAATTTTTAGCATTTCAAGCATAATATAATTATTATCGGACAATATTTACCCTCTCATTCTAAACTTAATTACCACAAGCTTGTTATTCTAGTAACCATTACCAAGGTAATAATCATTCCTTTAATTTTTTACCCTCAAATTTTTTACGCCACACCAAACATGTCCTAAGAATATTCTTAGAATATTTCATAAAATTAATTATAATTTGACCCCTAAATTTTTGAGAAATCATGTTTGGCCTTAAAAGTTTTGGAAGTTTTCAATTACCCCATTTTTGTAGTTTTTCGATGTTCCAGATTCATTCGTGGATCAGAATCTGAAAATTTTACTTTCAAAATAAATTAATGGAGGAAACAAGTGGCATGATTAAGTTCAACTCAAGTAATTACTCTATTTGGAAGCCTAGAATGAAGGACATCCCTTATTGTAGAGATTTGTGTGCACCCATCTAGGAAAATACTACTAAACCAAACATAATGACATAAGATGCTTGGAAAATTTTGCATCAAAAGTTTTGTAACACTGGGGATTTTATTTTGGTTATTTATTTGATAATTTGGGCCAACTAAATATTTAGACCTAAGGTTTGGTCCGGTTTTTTTGAGTTTAATTTATTTTCCAGAACTGAGATTGGCTTAAAATGGTAAATGCTTCGAAGTTGGGCTTGGGGCCTAGTCATTTTTTTTCTTTTCTTCCTTATTTCTTATTTATTTTCTTTTCTTTCTTTTTCTTCATTTTGCTCACTAGCAAACGTGAGGGAGCGAGGAAAAAAAAAGGGGGGGAGAGAGAGAGAGTGTGTGTGTGTGTGTGTGTGTCGGAGAAGGAAGATAGTGGATATTTGGTATTTTTGGCATTGTGATGATCGTGATGGTATTGGATCGTGGTGATTTCGCCCCGAGACGAGAGATACGGAAGAGAAAAGTTTTAAAAGTTTTGAGATTCCTTCATTTTTTTTTTCCATCTTTTCTTTAAGTCTGAGGTAGATTGGATTTATATATGTATTCTAGGTGTTGTTATTTAATATGTTGAATGCTTGATTTGGTTGAGTATTGAAGGATTTGGGTTGATATTTATATATGTGTATATATGTATATTCATGTTGAAATCGTGCATTCCTTTTTAAGTTATTCTTCAATCTAATTTTATAGAAGCATGTTATTGAGATGTTTAAATGTTTATATATGATCGATTGTTGAGTTTGGGGCTTGAATGAGTGATTTAGGGGTGTTTTAGAGTTGGAGTTTCATTGAAATGAACCCAAAAGCTAGGCATTGGGTCCTAGCATTGGGACGCCGTTTGGCCTAATGTCCAAAAATGCTAAAATTTGATTCTAAACACTTGTGTTGTGTTGAAACCCATTAACTAATGAACCCCAAATCATCATCAAGTCTAATGGCAATGAATTCTTATATTGAGATGAAGTTTATTTGTATGATCAAGCATGTCTTATGCATGAGACTAGGATTATATCTTCCAATTTGATGTTATGATTATTGATTGGCTAAGAGTGCCATATTGATGTTTTGATGTGCCGAGGCACAAGTCATATGTATGGACGGAATCCATGATTTTGAGAAAAATGATAAAATGATATTTTGAAAATACTAGATGATCTCCAGTTTATATATATGATTAGAGTTTAGTTATTTAGAGTTATGACGTTAATTATGAAATATAATTATGAGATTTTCTCCGGACTACAACCGAACGTACTTGATATAAGCAAATGCCTAACTAGGGATGTAATATGGTTCTCTGGCAGAAGAGACAGAGGTATAATACCATTTCCCTGAGACTCACACTAGTGGGGTGTAACATAGTTCTCCCCTCGTGTTATTTATTGAGATTACCATTTACCGTGAGCGTTAAACCGTGCGATTGGTGACCTCATGTGCTTTGCTAAGTGTCATTCTTTCTAGGATAAGGTTGGGATAGATGGAGGTTAGAGATTGTATTGGCCATTACATCATATTACACTTGTATTGTTTTGTTATATTTTTGTGGAGATTGTTGTGAGTTATATTATATGTTTAATTACTGCTCGTTTGTACACACTTGCATGTCCTGCCTACTGGAAAAGTTTGCTAATTCCATCCATATTTCAGATGATCTGGCAAGGCCAAGGAGTAGATATCCAAAGCTGAGTTAAGACTAATGGATTTGACTTCGTTCTAGAGTTAATCTTATCCATTAGATTATTACGTTTCTATTTGTGTGACTTGAGGTGTAGGTCCCACACTTAGTTACATTTAAGATTGTATTATAATTATGTTATTATGGCTATATAAACCTTGAATTGTGTCACCAGAGTGTGACATTAGCATTTTAGTATTATGATATTTTTATTACTTTTATATGGGAATGAGGGAAGATACTCTTATTGTCATTGTTATATTATCACTTAACCTTGGAATAGGTTTTTATATGTTTTAATTAGTTTCCCAGTTTCATATGCCATTCATCTCGGAGAATTAAGTTAGAGGAGTGACCAATGCATCACCATTATTGGGCAATGGGGTCAATCAAAGTGTATTATACCATATTTCACAAGAAACTTCACCTGATGTCTTATGGAATAAGTTGGGATCAATGTACGAGAGACAAATAGCATTAAATGAAGCTTCTCAAGTGAGAAAGCTTATCAACATCAAGTATAATGATGGACGTAGCATATCGGAGCACCTCAGTAACTTTCAAGGTATAATGAATCAATTAACTACACTGGAGATGGTGCTAGAAGACGGGCTACAAGTATTGTTTTTACTAAATTCATTACCAAATAGTTTGGAGACACTAGTAGTGTTCCTTAATAATTCAACCCCGAATGGGACGGTGACATTAGGGATAGTAAAGGATGGCCTGCTTAATGAAGAAATCTGAAGAAAGGATCAAGGCTTTCATGCATAACTAGAAATCCTTGTTGCCACATAACAAGAAAGACGTGGTAGAAGGCAGAGCACAGATCGTCGTAAATTCAAGAGCTATAGAAACAAGTCTAAATAGAGATCCTAAGACAAATAAAGATATCGAATGTTATTACTGAAGAAAGAAAAGCTGTATCAAGAAATATTATAGAGCTTTCAAAAGAGACTAAGAGAAAGATGAAGGTGCAAGTAACGAAGACAAGTCAACAAGTGTAGCAAAAGAAGATATAGTCATTGTTTGCAATGATGGCTATACAGGGCTTACAAGCTAATATAGTAATAACTGGGTTATTGACTCAGGTGCCTTATTCCATGTAACATCAAACAGAGACAACTTCTTATCATACACTAGTGGTGACTTTAGCATTATTAGGATGGATAATAATGGAATGTCCAAGATTACCAGTAAGAGAGATATTTTCCTAACAACCAGCATTGGTTGCAAGTTGATACTAAAGGATGTTTAACAAGTTGCAGACATTCGCCTTAATTTAATCTCCGCAAGCAAACTTGATGACGAAGACTACAACAATCACTTCGGTGATGCAAAGTGGAAATTAACTAAGGGTTCCTTAGTAATGGCCCGAGAAAAAAAAATTAACTCCTTTTATATGATGCAAGCATCCTTGATTAGAGAGAAGTAAATGCTAATAAAGAAGCATCTTCTGAAGTATGGCATAAGAGACTTTGCCATATGAGTGAGAAGAGACTTTAAATTAACATCAGCAAGGAACATTTGTTACCAAATGTGAAAGATGTATACCCAAAGACTTGTACGCATTATCTAGCAATAAAATAGCATAAAGTTGCATTTCGATCATTTCCGCCATCTAAAAGGATAAGACAGCTTGACTTGGTCTACACAAATATTTGTTATATGAAAGATAAACCTATGGATGGTTGTCTGTATTTGATAACTTTCGTCAATGATCATTTTAGAAAAGTGCGGACATTTACATTACAAGTAAAAGATGAAATACTAGATGTCTTTAAGATTTTTCATGCCCAGGTAGGAAGGGAAATAAAAAAGAAGTTGAAATGTGTTTGTGCTGATAATGGAGATGTATACTCTCTCATCAAAACTCCCTAAGCAGTTTTGGGGTGAAGCAATGAGAACTGCAGTCAATCTTAGCAATCTATCTCCTTCAATTCCTCTTGATCAGTATATCCTAGAAAGAGTTTGGAGTGGAAAAGATGTTTCATACGGTCATCTGAGCATATCTGGCTACAAAGCTTTCATTCATATTTAAAGAGATGAAAGGTCTAAGTTCAAAGACAAAACTAGACAATGCATATTTTTGGAATATGGATATGAAGAATGTGGTACAGATTATGGGACCCGATTGAGAAGAAACTTATCAAGAGCAGCGGTGTTGTTTTTCTTGAAGATCAGACAACTCAAGAAATTGTGCAAACAATAAAGATTAGAGTCTCAACTAAAATTCTAGTTACAATGAAGATTGAGGAACTAGGGGAAGATGAATAAATTAAAAAACTTCTCATAAATGATGAACAAATTATATGACTCATTATCAAAATTATATGACTCATAATCAAAATAAATTTAAAAATTCTTACTTAAATTTTTTAAATTTATTTTTATTTTTAACTGTCTGATTAAAATCGAACAGTTCACAATCTTAATATCAAGGAGCCAATTGATGTTAATCTTCTCTGTTTCATGTAATTTTGTGACATAGCATTTGGATGTCTATCGCTTGAGATCTAATGTTGGTATCTACTTTTTAATTCAATGATTACAATAAATCTTAAATTTTGAAGTTATGTAAGCCTAACTTAGGCTATGCTTTAGTTGCATTAAAAAAAAAAAAAAAAATTACCCTTCGTTCATTTTTAGCAACTTTTCTGAATTGAAATTTTTTATTCATTTGATAAAAATTTAAAATTTTTAATTACTCTTAATAACTTTTAATTCTCTGATAAAAGCATAGGAAATTTTTAAAACTTTTTTGGATAAAAATTACTAAAATTTGAAAGTTTCCGAACAAGTAATTTTTAAAAATTAATAAAAGTGGCACTTTTTTATGAAAATCAAATTGGGGCCTTAAGGCCTTTAATGATAAAATTTCTTTAAAATCTTTGATTTCACGTATAAATTTCACATAATATTCCAAAAAGATAATTTACTATTGTAATTTAAATTTGAATATTAAAAAATATTTCTTATTAAAAAATACAGTTAAGTCAGCTTATCAAAATAGTCATAATTTTTATAATAGGGAGATAGTTCATATATTTATATTTTGAAATTTTAATTTTTGATAAATAAATTTTATTTAATTTTTGGCGAATTTAAATTCTTATTTCCAAAAATGATTTGGAAATATGGCTATTAGAAAAATATTGTGGAATAAATGAACTGCCATGAATTAAAATTTTTGTCTATTAAAATTTATTTGAAACATTGTGATCTTTTAAATATATTAATCTTGAAGCCAAACAATATCTAACCTATTTACTCATTAAATTGACAAATCTATTTTCATATCAAATCGTTGGAACTATATTCAGAATCGATAATTTGTATAGTACCAAGTAGTGAGTTAATCGTAATAAATTTTAAGTTTATACCTAGGCAATTGTGTAATGTCCCAGATTTTTGTAACTCAAGAAAAATTTAGATCACTCTGACATAGATTTTAGGAACTTAAAATATGAGAAATTAATATATTTTTTTATAATAATACCTAATTGCAATGCATGTGACCTACTCATTTATTTATTTATTTATTTTTATTTTCTAATTTCGTGGTTCATACCTATTTGTTATGATAATAGGAAGTACACGTAATAATAGCACAAATGAAATTGCGAAAGGAGTAGAACAATGAACACAACCGGCGCATGTAGTCGCCGGCATACCAAGTTGCTCCCTTCGGACCAATGTAGCCTGAGACAACCAGCCAAACAAAATTGATTTTTACAGTGAGTCCCAAATTGATTTTAATTTCGAAACAAATTTGGTGATCTCTTTTTTGAACTTTCAATTTTAATTAATAAATTAATTATTAATTTATAAAAAAAAGTTGGTACATTTTTTCATTTATAAATCTAACGGTACCTTTGGAAAAAATTTCTTCCTAAAAAGACATCCGCGTGGGGTTCAGAAGTCACCGTCACCAAAGCTACTTTTTAAAAAGAGGGCACTCCTTTCATCTAATAATTCTTTATTCAATAGTTAGGTTAATAATCTCTCTCTCTCCAATTAAATTCTGTGACGTGCAGAGAGAGAGAAGGGGGGAACTATGTTGAGGCTCGTGTGAACGGTAATCAGAGTAAAATTTTAGCTCAATTTCTTTTAGTAATAATATATAACTTGTTAGCTTAATTGACTGTAAATTAGTTTAATTAATATTCAGTCAAAATTTAGTTGAATACTCAATTTATACCCTAGTGTGAGAAAAATCCTAAACTAATATTAATCATAACCCAATTTAATTCCTAGGTCATCGTTCATGGTAAAGAAAATTTCAAACTCCATCAATTAATGTGCAGTTTTATACTAAGTTTTATAACAAAAATTATAAAAATAATTCATAGGTTAGTGAAAAATTATAACAAAAATATTTAATACACCTTTATGCGTCATCAATTTTACTCTTATTTAAATAATGAGTAGCCTAATATTATATTTAATGTCAAATCAAATAAATAAACTTTTACGGTCTTGAAAGTGTTACCCTACTGTTGTATAAAGTGATCATGACAAAACAATCTCCATAAATACTCGTGTGGGGCTATAGGTCCACTATCTCGGTGAAAAAAAGAAAAGAAAAGAAAAGAAAAGAAAAGTAATATAAGGGACAAAAACACCCTGCGGATATTTACCAAAAAAATAAAATAAAATAAAATACACCCAGCCGACGGTGCGCCATGAATCACGGTCTCTACAGTTGCTCGTGCAAATGGGGTTATAGTTCCACCATCTCGATGAAAGAAAAAGGATTAGAGCGACAAAACGCTCTGCCAACCATGCGTGATGGCAAAAGCATAGAATGTTATATCATGCCACAGGGTAAGATAGATTTATTAAAACTATGGGTTTATATTTGAATAGATGTGGATATTGAGGTTCTTTAGTTATTCAAAATCAATTAAAAAATTTATTAACTTTTTATACTTTCTTTCGATTAAATTTTATCACATATCACTTTTATATCAAATTTTTATATTTTTATTATAATTTTTTTATCAACTTCTTATCAACTAAACATCCCATTGTTAAAGCAACAATTATTTTTGACTAAGACACGATTAATATTAAATTAATGTAGTATACATGGTGGTCAAGCCCCCACATAGAACTCGGGTCATTGTGTCTTCACTTGGGTTATTAGACCCTGAAGCCACTTGACCCTCACTCTGGTCGCTTAAACCCTGTAGGCCACTATGTGCTTGGTATGACAAATATCAAGTCAGGTGTCTCTCCTAATCCTGAATCGCTAAATCTCGAGCTTAGTGTCTTTTATGATATCAACTCAAAGAAGTTGCCAAAACCCGGTTTGTAATTATTTCATTTTTGACCTTCCCTTTTGTACCATTTTAAAATTTATTTTGATTACTATACACCCTTCAATACATTAAATTATAACTCTAGAATATTATTTTATAATTTTTTAACATTAGATAGCTCAAATTACCATATTCAATGTAAATAATTGTTTAACAAAAATGATAATTATGCCGTTGAATAAAAGCAGAAACAACTTGAAAGAGTAAATAAAATCAAATTTACATAAAACTATACAAAGACATCGAGGACATTACAATGAAGATTTTCACATTGAAAAACTTGTTAAAATTAGAATTCAGAGCTCAATTTATTCGAGAAGTTAAAAACGGCTTTTATCTTCGTGTATATAGTTGTCTCCATTGCATACATTCCTTTTAGGTCGACCACATTCACATTTCCTCCCATTTCTTCTACCAAAGTGTCTAAATAAATTTTACACATAAGTTTTAATATAGTAAACGTAATTCTGAATATTCTTAAATAATATGTGAATCTAATACTCTTATATCAAGTTATCATGCCACAAATTTCATAGAACCAGGTAATGAGTAAAATAAAAGTATATAATTCTAATAATCATAAAAATTCCAAAATGGAAATCAAGTTATAATACACAACAAAGAATTAAATGAAATAGTTTATTATAATACTAATAATATTGGTTAAGGTAATACTATACCTCCCAATTCAGATTGTAAATAGGCAATTATTTAATATATTTATTATATTCATTCAATAATACTAATATTAAAAATAAAATAATATAATTTTTTGATAAATGAATAAAATTTACTTATAGGTATTTAAAATTCTCCAATATTATAAAAAAATAACTTGTAGTGCGCAAACTAACATCATTGTGATGCTTGAATATTTGTCTATTTGCTTGACTCTTTTACCTGCATCGGATGATATCCATTAAATACTCTATAATTAAAATAAGCGGAGCAGTTTTAAGTAATATCGGTTGAGTGCACTACATATTCCATCTCCGAACTTGAACCTGATAAATATTTTATTTTTATATTCTAATCCATTCTATTATTTATAAAATTTGAAAATACTTGCATATATCATTAGATTTAAAAATACTGGCATTTATGAGCTCAAGACTTAAAATTACCATCCTAACAGAGAAAACCCCATAGATGAGATTTGCAAGTCCGACGGGATAAAATGTTGAATTGCAAAGCTGTCTGTAGTTTTCAAAACATAAAAATAACTCATCGGTTTTAACCGATTAAATGTCTTCGTTCGGACGTATCCGATCCAAAAAGTTCGAAGCTTAGGTAGATCTAATAGGAATCCGGCAAAAGTAAATTGAAATCAGCTAGTGCAAAAACTTAAAATTTATGTGCATTTTAGCCGTTAAAAACACTAATTAAAACGAAACACATGAAATGAAGAACTTAAAGCATATATACTTTGAAAAACATTTCTTGATTCGCATTTAGGGCTACATATATGATAGGATCCTGAATCTCATATTCTTTTTTATTTTATATTTGTTTTATATGGCGAAGTAGTTGGATTTTTATCATTTTGGTTTTTTTTTGTTCCATTTTTTTCATTTTTTTTTTTTACCAAAATTTAGTTTTCTTTTTCCTTTTCGCAATTCTAATCATGTTGTTCTCATTCATATATATATATATATATAAAATAACTAAAAAATGAAAAAGAAATAGCCTAGTTGACATGGTGTTCAAGACAGGTGTTTTCTTGGGTCGATAGTACGTATCCACGAATAAACAATCCCAATTAAAAGAATAATCTTTTTTCTAATATCGATCATCCATTTGTTAACGAACCCACACGAATTCATGCAAATTACCAGCGCACCAAACAAACGCTTAAGCATGCCATTAGCTAGATAGCCTGATCAGCCAAATTAGAATCCAAATCCATCACATCTTAACCGATTTGAGCCTAGTGATTTATCAACTTACACGAGTACGACCCTTTGACTGTACTTATGTTACGCTATAAAGCATCCAATTTCATTTTACCATGAAGATACCACGATAACCCTCTAGCACAAAATCTGTCGCTAAGAGTTATGTGATACCACCAGATCACTTTAGAATTCATATACTAACAGTTAATTACTCTCAGCCAACTGTCTACCAAACAACGAAAGTGGTCGACGAAGCAGCGGAGGATGAGGGAATCGAAACATTGGGTAGCATATTTGATTTATGACAGCTAAATGAACTGACTAAATCCACGTAACAAAGAAAGAATATTCGAAGGACATTCTAATTCTAGGTTGACTGCAAAAACCAACATTATGCTATCATGTTTGCAAATTTGAAGTCCAATCAAATGCAGCTGTTAATCCCATTAAAGCGTCTAAAAGTATCCAAACTTATCACAGCATATCAGGAACGACAACCATGAAAATCAAATAATTGCTGGGTAATGATTTTTGTTCAATTCACTGCCAAAGACTCATTGAAAAGATAACAAAGTGGATCAATACTTTTACCTATCAACATTGTAACTGTATGATGAGCAAAACAGGAACCAAAGCTTATGACCTGGAACCTGACGGCTTTCCCTCGTGAAAGAAAATTTTTTCTACAGCTGTCAAAGTTTATTTTTAGTTTATTCTCAGGAATCAATACACTTGACTATCAATAATTTAACTGTATAACAAGCAAAATAAAGGAACCAAGAAAGTGTCAAATGATATGAACTGAAAAGATTGCTTGAGATATTTTGTGACAGAAACATGGAATAATCAGATGGGGGGAGGCTGATACAACATCCATTGTCAATTCCACAGTAGTTTTTAATTTGCCGGGAATCTTTGAACCTTGAAGGTCATTGCCTGTACCATTAGGTTGAACCTAAAATATATTATTTCACACAGAAAAACTTATATTGGCGCAGAAAACGTATTTGTTCCTTGCTAACAAAAGTAAACAGAAGAAAGATGCAACTATAACACTGGCATACAAATCAGAAATGGTAAATTTCAATAATGACAAGCTATGATTGTCTAGATCCATCAAATGTAAAAAAGAAGCCATGGTTCAAGATGCAATTTGCAGGTATACATCATTTGATGGAACAGGAAAAAGTTATAAAAAGCTTGCCATTTGCTTCAGCTCCACAAAGTATTAGCCTAGGTTTTAGAGGTTGGGTTCCATTTTTCCATTCCATTCATTACACAAGGTCAACTTTTTTGTTAAATTCACAGGCCGTTGTCACTCTATTTGATAACTTCAAAATTCACAATGGCACATTCAACCCACATGACATTAAAGCTCACCGAAGCTGTAATCTGCATTCATTCACATCACCAAAAACCTCAGCAGTGGGACAACATTTTACTAATCAATTCAACCCAACTCAACAAAACTTTAGTCCCAAGTACAGCTTTTCACCATGAGTAAAAAAATATACAAATGTCCACTGCAGCAGTTGTACAAAATATAGTCAGCCTAACCTCCATTGAAGATGCACTCAATCATTGTAACTATATAATACTTGTTAAGTCGACAACCATCCCAAAAGCTTAAGTTGTTAGAAAATGGAGCAACGTATATCAAGCTAACTTCACACTCCACTCACGTGTGACTGCTATCATCACGTGGATTAGACAGACAAGCGAATTGAAGCAAACAACAAACACAAACACAAACAGAAAACACAAACATAAAAAAGTGCACAAGAACAACCATTAATAATGAGACTTGAATCCAGGATCTCTCAGAACAAGAGTTGTGATGCCATATATCATGTTAAGTTGCCAACCACCACAAAAGCTTAATTTCTTAAGAAATCATCCCAATAATATATATCAAGCTAAATTATCACCACTACTCCTAGCAATATAAGAATGTGTACCATTTATGATGAAATCATATAATTAAGAAACCCCACAAAGAAAGGGAGAAAAAGAATGCTCTATAAGCAACAGCCAGGCAAGAGAACAATATATGGTAATATATGTTTCAACTAGGAAGCATAGACACTTTAAAATGGAGTCATATCCGTATCTGACACATATTAGATACACATATTCCTCAAGACTCCAAGATACGTGTCAAACACACTAGCCTGTCCTATTGTTTTATCATTTTTTTTCAAATATATTTATAAGACAAATTTAGATTTGGAGAGCTCAAATTCCTAAAATTATAAAATCTTATATTTTATTATGTTTTGTATATTGAATTACATATTAAATTAATTTTGTTATGCATGTTATATTTATATATATTACTGATAAAAATATACAAAATTTATACTTTGCCGTATCCCTACCATGTTCGTAATCTCAGTTTTTAAATTTGTCGTATTATTGTATCCTATTTCGTATCCCCATCCATACTTCTTAACGTTTCAGGGATCAAGTTACAATGCTAGATGAAAGCACCAATTCTAGCAAGAAAATTTGGCCAGGAAGAATCTCAGAATATCCCAACCTCATATTTAATAATCTAAAATACATAGTTTAAAGCCAACTCATGGTCAGGTTGCATTTTAGTTTCATTTGAAGTCAACTGATAAATTATAACCTGTTATAATTGAATTGGATTTAAGAATCAAGTCAACGCTTTTGACTTACAGATGAAAGAGGCTCAAATTCAATGGCGAACATATTTTCCAGAGCATGGTATAATTAATGGATAAATTTTTATCTACAAAATTGAATATGATCACATTAAAATAGGCATAAAAGGCAACCCTATGCACAAGCCTCCCAGACTACGAGGTCTACGGAGGTTCAAATAAACAGGAACTTATATTCAACATGTATAACTTGATGATATTACACGATCATAGTTTTCTGTGTGTTAACAGCGAAAGTATTCTACACACTCGTCATACATTCCCATGCCTAAACAAACTGTGCCATCGAATGGCTAGATCAACTTTACTTTAGGAAAGCACTTAAAAAAATGATCTTTGATGGGAAAAGGAAAAAACATAACCATTAGAAATAAGGCACATGACAGGGTTGATATAATTTACGTTCAGTGGCAAATGGTATACTCTTAAATCTCTCTTCACAGCAAGGAGGGTGATTGGCAAGCTAGCTTATTTAAAAGCCTTGACAAAGGGCGGGAAAACAGAGAACACACAGGGCACTCAGTGAAATAGAGCAAAAACCATTTTTTTTTTTTTTGGGTGCATTTGTGTCTTTATCTTCATCTAACTGAAACATACCCCGGAACCAGAAGGAAAAAAAAAGAATCCAATTAACAATGCAATTAACAGGAAGCCTAGGCGTAAATAGATCTTATGATATCATTGTGACTCTTTAGACTCTCAAAATTAATGTCAACAACAGTGCACAATATCAGAATCAACAGTGAAATTATTATCATCATCATCATCGATAGTGAAATTGTTAGTAACGAAGTGTGGCTATTTTAATGTGATTTATTTCTCGTAGTTATATTAGCAACTCCGCTCAGAAAAAGTTTGATTGCAAGTAATTGTTAGGAAATTTACTAAAGTTGGCAATCCATAGCCAAAGTAGAGTTCTATTCTTTGTAAATTTAGAAGCAGGCTAAGGTGTTTTGAAGATAGAACGGACTGTGTATTAGACCTTAGAAGAAATCTGAAAAAACTGCAAAATACA
>QLOD02000030.1:22439935-22456701 GCA_003260245.2 Sideroxylon spinosum
ATTTTGATATTCCCAATCCCGAAAACTTTGCATGAAGCATCGTTACCCATCAGAACTGAACCAGAATCCACTGACCTATAGGTGTCGAACCACGCTCTGTTTGGCGTCATGTGAAAAGAGCACGCTGAATCTAGTACCCAAGAATCAATGAGATGATCTGAACCAGATGAAACTGAAAGCATGTCGCCATCATCTGAGTCATTCTCAAAAACATTTGCAGACTTTGAACCATCTTTGTTCTCGCCACCCTTGTCCTTGTCCCATTCCGGGCAATCTTGCTTGTAGTGGCCCTTCTTGCCACACTTGAAGTATTGAGGATTTTTCTTTTTCTTGGACTTGGACCGAGAATTTTTATTTCCCTTTGATTCCCTTTGTCTGCTCCTTCTTCTATCTTGCTTGTCCTTCACAATCAGACTCTCACCCTGAGGATTCGAATCACTTTGCTTCTACCTTTGCTGAAAATCTAATAAGACTGTTGTGATCTCCTCATATATAAGAGTCTATTTACCGTATGTAAGAGTTGTGATCAGATTCTCGTACACCGACGAATCCGGTAATGAGTGCAGTAGCATGAGAGCCTTGTCTTCGTCTTCAAACTTAACTTCGACCCTCTTCAAATCCCGAGTGACTTGATTGAATGCGTTGATGTGCTGTTTCAGGTCTGAGCCCTCCTGTATCTTCATGCGATATAGCTTTCGCTTAAGATAGAGCTTGTTTGTAAGAGACTTGGACATGTACCGTGCTTCGAGTTTCTTCCATACCTCTGTTGGTGATTCCTCCTTAATAACATACTGCATCACATCATCATCCAGACACAATCTGATTGTAGTCACAGCTCTTTCCTGAAGTTCAAGCCAATCTGCTTCTTCCATCTTTTCAGGTTTCTTCGTTGCTAATGTCTTTGCCATTCCTTGTTGCACTAATAGATCCTTCAACCTTCTCTGCCACAATCCAAAATTTCCCGTTCTATTGAACTTGTTGACATCGAACTTTGCAGACGAAGTGCTTCTTAACATTTTACCTTGACGAGTTTTTTATCGTAGAAGTGAATAGTACTCACTAAGTAAGTTCCCAGGAAAGATTGGAGTGGTCAAACTGGTCCCACTTAAAACCCAATCTCCTAAACATAACCTTCTTAGACTTGCACGTATCAACACTACTATTAAAACTCCGTGAATAGCACCTACTAAGTAAATTCCCAGGGAAGATTGGAGAGATCACACTGGTCCCACTTAAAACCCAATCTCCTAGACAAAACTTCTTTAGTCTTGTACGTATCCACGCTACCCAAAGGCAACCTAAGCTCTGATACTAATTGTTGTTGCCGAAATCCTAGATAACCTTCTGGCAACACCCTGATGAATAATGGTAAGCACGAAGATAAGAAAACACACAATAGAGGAACGTAAGAATTTACGTGATTCGGCAATTTGCTTACATCCACGGGCACTCAGAGAAGAAAATCCACTATGTGAAAAGTATTATAATCACACAACCTTTCCTCTCACCCAATACCCTAATACACCCTATAAAGAAATTCCCCAAGCGAACTTTAACTCTAACCTCAAGGAGGAATTTAAGTAGAGTACAAGCTCGGTACCTAAAACTTTTATTGATGTGTCTTCTCTAAAGAAAAAGGACCTTTTATTTATAGCCTCACAAGGCCCCCTTGCCTTTATGAGAAAACCGATGTGGGATAGGAAAACCAACATGATAAAGGAAAACCAATGTGAGATAGGAGCCACCACATTAACAAAGTGCCTTAAATATAATCAACAGGATTTGTCCAAAAATTTCTCACCATTCCTTAGCTGCAAATACATTACTTGCCAAAATCATAATTTACATTTTTTGGCCCCAGCATTTTCCCAGCTACCAAACAATACTCCGATCCCATCAATTTAGTTTCGAATTACGCAGAATAAGCAAAAGAAATAAGAGAAGAGACCTATGGGGCCAAAGATTACCTGAGGGAAAGAAACGTAAGCCAGAATGGTATTCAAAGCGTCGGGGAGACAAAAGAAATGGCGGCAGAGTTGAAGCCAAGAACCCACTTGAACCCAGCAGAGAGGGAGGACTTTGACGGTGGTGGAAGGACGTCGGCTTGAGCTTCAGTTTTAGTGGGTGATTGTGACAGTGAAGATCGAAAGGGGGCCTACTGGCTTCTCTTTTTTTGATAGGCGAGATGGAGCAACTGCGGTGTGGAACAGCGGAAACAATGGCACAACGTGGGAGAGAGAACTGAGCAGAGAAAAAAGGGGAAGGAGAGGAACGTGTGGTGGAGACGAAAAAATTTAAAAGGAGATGAAAAATTTTTAAATCACGCTAAACGACGCCGTTTTACACCCTACTGTAGCCGCTACAGTAGCGATCTACTGCAGCCCCCCTTCATCCGCTATTTGTCTACTATTGGAACTGGAGATGTTGACCGGAGGAGCCACGTGATTTCTCACACTTTTTGTCCGCCATTGGAGGGGTGTTTCGCAGAATATATATATATATATATATTAAAAACTTTTAATTTTTATTAATTCTTCTAATTTTTTTAATAAAATTTTACTGCTTATAATTTATACTCTTAATATTTTTTTTTTCAAAATTTGCCATCCAAACATTCTTGCAATTATAGATGTTGACGGGAGTAGCTCACATCGCATTGGCAGATGAGATGTAATTATACAAATCGTTAAAAAATTAAAATTTTTTACTCATAATATCAATTACGATATTAGTATAAAAAAAATTCGAAATACGTGACAAAATCCCCAAGCATGTAAGGTCTTGACAAGAATTTAATCGGGGATGATTATGCTATCTTAAAAAGTACCCAACTGGGTTTCATTTTTTCAATAATGTGTATTTATTTAACACTGACCATAAATGTTATTTGATAATAAATTTGGTTCATTTATTACTATTTAGTTAGATTTAGTTAGTTCTCTATAGATAGATATACATTTAGACATTTCCTAAGGTCATATCACATCCACCATTCTGGTTCTTCTCTCGTATATTTAATGCTAAATGATAGCTATTTAATGCAAAATAATACGTCACATGCTTGATATTCTTTGAGTGGGAAGGTAATCATGACTTGTCTAATTATTTTGGCATTTCTTTATTCTTTCTATTAGATTAGAAATAGAACACTTAGCACTAAGTTTCAGGTACATTCATTATTGTTCACTAACTGCTACCCATTTCACTTTCTATTCTTTCAAGTCCTTGTTGACTTTACCATCGGATGGATTGTGATCAGATACCTTCCTCAGTCATTTATTCTAACTTTATTTACTTTGTAGGCTTGATTTCTTTCTTTTCAGTGGATGTGGTGAACACGCTCGGTAGTAGTTTTTATTACCCAACATTTAGTGTCCACAGTGGGGCACGTTTCTTTACTCCCCACATTCTCTGTTCTTGACGAAACTCTTACAAAAACTCTAACAAAAAATGGTTATTGATGGTGATCAAACTCCACCTCCTCTTCATGTGGGAGAGGAAGTAAAAATACAAAAGTAAAAAGAAGGTGCATTAGCAATACACACCCTTGGACAAGGAAGTAGCAGACATCATTGGGTTGATGACCCAGAGGCTGTAAGAAGAATGCACGACCTACAAGCCGCTGCAAAAATAAGTGGAACTGGAGGAGATACTTCATCGCTTAATGAAGAGAAGGGAAAGTTAAAAACCCCAATTTGTTTTGGGCTTGGAGAGCTTAAATCCAGATTAGATGAAAGTTATGACACGTTGTATGACGTTTTACTCAGGAAGGGAGACCATAGAAGGAAAAATGTACATAAAGATGGACAATCAGGTGCCATACATGATATTGGCCCTACTTTCAGAGTTGTTGCTACAAAAACACATCTAGCTCGAGCTCAATATTTAAAGCTCCCCCAATAATAAAAAGAAATACCCTCAAAATCCTAAAGGAAAAAAGACACTCCCATGAAGAAGATGTCTAGTTAAATGAAGCATCATAAAGCAAGTGAAAGCTTATCAAGTAATGATGTAATTCTCACGAAAACAGAGAAATCCAGTAATTCGAAGGAAGTGGAAAAGCCACAATACAATGAGTGGGAACGTTCTGATCAAACCACTTGAATGATGGAAAGGAAAGCACTAGGAAAGATTTAACATTCACTGTAGACATTTATGAGGCAAAGCTCTTGAAGAAATTTCAAACTCCTCATTTTACCGTTTATGATGGTAAATAGAACCCATTAGCACGCTACCTTCATTACATGGAAGCAATGACTCTCTGAAGCTAGAATAATGAACTTATGTACAGGGTTTTTCCATCAAGTTTAGGGGATGTAGCACTCTAATGGTTCTACAAGCTGCCTCTTAAAAGCATGAAACACCTTGTCGAGGAGATCTTCATAAGATTTTTGGCTAATGTTAAATAGCCAAAAACCACTGATGTATTTCTTACCATGAAAAAGAAAAACAATGAAAGTCTAATGGATTATTCCCAAAGGTATGTGGAGCTCTATAATGAAACAGATGGGTGTTTTGAGCAATTGGCAATGACCCCATTCAAGCTGGGGTTACAAAAAAGAGACAAGCTATGGCATCATTGACAAAAAAAAACCCGGTAACAAACATGTCTGACCTAATATGTAAAATAGAGAAGTATGCAGAAGTTAAGGACGAGACAAAGCCAACTGAAGAGAAGAAGATAGAGTCCTTGGGGTCAAAGAAAGAGAAGAATAAAGGAAGATGCTGGCGTTCATTTTGAATTCTTTCTCGGGTTAAAGACGAGCCATATTTTCGGTGACTCAAGAAGTTGCCTGATTATCCAAGTAAGGAGAATTAAAGGAATTTCTATTCCTACCATCAAGACAAGGGACATTGTATAGGAGCTTGACGTTCATTACGATATCTCCTAAAAGATCGCGTTGGAGAAATTCATTTGAAGGAATACATTAGTGAGGCAAAGACCAGAATGCTGAGGATCGGGCCTAAGAACAACGGGGTGATTAGAGGAGAATAAGAGAGGAAGTCGTAGAGGAATATTACGTGGATGAAGCCCAAACTCTACCAAGAACAAGGGATAGAAGGGATGTATAAAGGTCATCAGTCAATTTATGTCATACATATGGAAAATTACCCCTAAAGTATAATGCTTGTCCCGAGCATATGGGAAAAATTTTGATCAGGCTAGGGAAGTTCTAAAAGTCACTGGATTCCCGAGCAAACGTTTACAAATACAAAATGCTCGGAATATTACATTTTATGAAGATGAAGGTGTAAGGGTGCAACCGCACAATGACGTACTGGTGGTTACTCTCAAGATGCTTGAATTTAAAGTGAAGAGAATTCTAGTGAATACTGAGAGTTCAACACTAGTCATGTTTCTTAGCCTGTTTAAGAAACTTGGCCTGACTGAGGAGGATCTGGGGCCAGCTGAATTTCTGGTTATTGGATTTAATGCTATCCCATTGTGACCATTAGGTAGAGTTATAATCCCCGATCAATTTGGTCTAGTGGAATATGAAGTGAAGTTTACAGTTGTAGATGTACCACCTTCATATAATACCATTTTAGGGAGACCTTAGATTCATATGTTGAAAGCCGTTCCCTTTACCTACCACCAATATCTTAAGTTTCCATAGGGTGATAAGGAGATAAAGTTTAGAGAGGAACAAGATACATCAAAGAGGTGTTTCACTACTGCATTAAAGTCTAAACCTTTGTCCGAGTAAGTCTAACCCACAAAGATACCCAAGGACACCCAAAGATTGACGATGTTAGTGATGATCCTATTTAAAAGAGGCTTTGTTTAAAAACCATTAAAAAAGTTGAATGAATTAATAGTACAATTTTAATAAGACTAAAACATCCTCAAATACAAATAAAATAAAATAAAGGGTTAATCACACTCACACCTCTTCAACTATACCTATTTTTAATTTACTCCCTTCATATGTTAATTCTAATTGTTTGACTTCATCTATTAACCCTAACATTTTAATTCCTTCATAGATTGTGTGAGGACTTTTTTTATATACTTTTCAAAGTAAATTACACCTTATATCAAATCTCATATTAATAACTCTATGTTTAATGGTAAGCTCTAACTTCATATGCTTATAATCGTTTTTTTTTTTTTTTTTTGTTTCTAATTCGATTGTAAAATTAATAGCCAAATTCAATTAAATTCCAATTAAGTTATCAAATCAACAATAATTCACCAATTGTTAATTAAGTCGTCCTATCAACCCTGCTCACCAATTCTTTTACGATCAATTTAATTTTAGAGTGCTTCCCCTTGATATGAGAACAATTGGTCCTGGGCCAAACCTGTTACTGTTTATATGTTGTAAATATTAATGATAAATATCTTTATAATAAATAACAATCTTTGACAAGACCATTGAATACGTGATGGGGAAGGGTGCCATCATGGTGGAAATCAATTGAAGAAAATTGGGAGAGAGGGGAGTATGCACGGATAGTAGCAAATAGTATTAGATATGGTAAGATGAAGGTAATTTTTAACGAGGAAATTATGACTTTTTATAAATTTGAGAATTGTTTGCTTACCTGTAATATGTAATACATAGTGAAACTCTCAATGTGTTGAATTTCTATTTTATTGCATGATTTGAGTTCCCCTATGCTTATTCTCGTTGATATGGTTAGTGTTTGGAACTTCAGAAAAGCTCAAAAAATTTTAAAAGATTTCAAAAGTTTCCACTTTTTTCAAATTCTAAGAAAGTTAAACTTTTTAAAAGTCTGTCAAAATCCGTTTGACCGTGTAGTTCGTTCGAATAAATTTTCGATAGATATTTAAAAAGTTGGACTAACCTCCAAAATTTTTTAAAATTCTTTACCAAAAATTTTGTTACGTGTCACTTTTATATCTTTTAACAACTTTATATTATCATTTCAAAATAACTTTTTACACTTTAAATTTAAAAAAAAAAATTATTTCTGTTAACTTTTAATTTTTTTAACTCTCGAAACAATCTCTAAATAGCTCAAATTTAAATTTATAAAGCAAATTACATAAAAGAGTATAAAAATAACTTATAAAACAAAAATTATTAATCAAAAGAAATTAAAGTATCCCACAGAATAATTAAAAGAAATTAAAGTATCCACAGAATGTTTAATATTATTATGTATTACAAATGTTATCATATTTTTAAAAAATTAATTTAAAATCTTTTATATAAAAAGTATTCAAAAATATTGAAAGAGTAAGAGAAAAAAAAATACTCTCGACTATTAAGCAAATTCAACATTTAAAAATATATCATATTCATAATTTTAAGCTTCCTTATTATATAACAAAAAGTGTAAATACATTAAAATTTTAATTTTAATTTAAATGTTTATTTTCTAATACAATTTTAAAAAAATTAATTTTCTTCTTAGTAAAAAAATAGGTAGTTCTTTATTTAGAAAAATATAATTTGTAAACATAATATACAAATATATATATATATATAGATATAATTTGAATTTTAAACTTCATCTCAACGCATTCCTCAGCCCCCAATGCCGCGGCTATCCATGTAAGACAAATATCTTGTCAACCGATCTAATTGATTATATAAATACAATCATATATATATATATATAAGCATGGAGGAACTCAAATCATGCAATAAAATAAAAATCCGATGCATTGAAAGTTTCACTATGTATTACACATTACAGGTTAGAAAAAGATTCTCGAACTTATAAAAAGTCATGATTTTCTGGTTAAAAATTATATTCATATGATTGTATATATGTATATGTTAGGTCTATTATTTTGATTAATGACAATTACAAGTCAGAATTTAACTCTGTATAGTTTTTGAAGTGTCTAAATTGAGTTTTGTTAATAAGTTTGTTCTCTAGTTCATGGAAGATCATTTTAAGCACATTTTCAAATAAAAAAGATTCGAAGCCAGTTTAAGCACTCTAGGGGACGTGACAATAGTACAATTGGGCTTCAAGCACTATGAAGTTTATCAAAACAGTTCAAAGGGGGTTTATGCGGCTAGAAAGATGAGTTGTTGCTGTAATTTTATTCAAATATAAAATATACATCTTCCAACCAATTGGTTATCTCTCTTATTCGATTGTGAAAAACCAAAATATTCAGATTGAAGAAATACAAATTGGGTTGGAGAAAGAACATTGATTAAAAAAAAATTTCATCTCGTGGAAAACATCTCTAGGTTATAGGAAATACTGTTCGAGTTCAAGAATGGAGTCAATCTACGGGGTTGGTTCTCATGGGTTCTAGAGAGCAATAGAAGAATAGAGTTAGAATATAGTCCACTTCTAGCTGCATTCAATGAATCTTTTGTAATTTCTAATATATAATGGATTGATTTTCAGGTTTGTTGCTTAATAGACTTGATGTTTTAACTTAGAAGTGATTCTAGGGTTTACCCCATCAAAATCCTATGTTCTATCACTTTGTGTTTGGCTGTGATTTATTCTCGATATCATTTTTTTTTTCAATGTAGATGTGTGTATAAATATGGGTTGTTGATTGCTGCAGTGTTTTTCCACTATAGCCTCTAATGTGTTTAAATCAATGACATTGATTTGATCAAAATAAATATTACTGGACTCATAAATTTTGTTTGACTAAGTTTATAAGTCTTGATTAAATCAAGACCATTGATTTAAGCATATTAGGGGCTGTAGTGATATTTTTTGAAAATATCACTGCAGCAATCAACAACTTGTATAAAGATTTTGTTTAAAACTTTTTTATTATTATGATTCAACCTTGAATTGAGGTCCCTTGATATTTGGATGTTGGATTTGAGGCCTGCAGTGGCTGGATTTAGGCCGAAATGACTGAAACTGGGCTATTTTTAACTTAAATTTGTGATTCTATTCGTAGGTCATGGAAGCGATTTTTTCGTGAGGCTTTCTGATACAAATTTACGCTTAATAATTTTCTAAATCTTCTTACATGCTTACCCTGATTATCTAATGGGCTTACAATAGCTACCTATCGGGAAGCATTGAGCTTTTTGCGAGCTCTGCATAATGTCGCTCTTGTTCTGGTTTTGTGACAGGTCTGCTTGTGCCCAATATTGAAATAAACAGGTATGCATATACAATAATATGCAAATAAACAGGTATGCATATGCAACACCATGATTTAGCATGTTACTACGTGCATCATGTGGATTCTACCACTTTAGTTGCATAATCAACGGTTTATCCATTAAAATTTTATTTTTATATATAACATCATAATATCACATAAACACACACACAAAACACAAACACATACATTGGATAGGTACTTTGTAGGACTGAAGCGTCACTATGGTATCAGCCACAACTAAACCATCCATTCGTGTTTGCATCCAAGGCTAGGGCCTAAAAAATATTTCACCCTTTAGTTGCAATCATAGGTATAGAAAGGTCAAAGCTATCATTAGACTTCTGCATTTTTTAAACTATACCTAAAAAAGAAACATGCTATCCTTTGTTACAGGTATGGATCTAGAAATTTTGTTGAGAGGTATGGATCTAGAAATTTTGTTGAGTAGAGATAAAATTTAACAAAAAAGATTATAAATTTAATAAATAACAATAAAAAAAGACAAAATACCTTTGTTTTTTTTGGACGGGATGAAAGTAAAAAATATATATATATAAAAAGGGAAAAGTAATAGAAAGTACCAAAATTGTTTTTATTAATTTGACACTAAAAAATAAATTATAAAACATATTTAAAAGGAAAATTTTTTTAACTCAGTGGAGCCATTTTATATATTATATATTAAAAATAATAAAAATTAATATAATATTTATGAAATTTTTATAGTTAGTGGGGCATTTGCCCTCTATTGTCCCTCACTAAATCTACCCCTACTTAGTCATCTACATTGTTCGTGGGTGATTGGTCTAATAGATATGATATCCAACCCTGTGTAGATCTAGCAAGCCTCAACCCATGAGTATGTATACCATCTGTTTCACAACACCTCTCAAATCTAAAAATAAATATCAAATCAACCATATTATCAGAATCCAATTCCATATCATTTTCATCCCATTTTATTTTATTTTATTAGTAATACATACTATCCAATCTCACCAATCCATAAGCGCACACTTTTAATTTTAATATGAATTATATTTAAAAAGGTCCAGACCATACGTGCAAGTCTCGGGCATACGCATGAAAACAGAGGATTTCGCCCGCAAGAGAAGAAGTACCTGCAGCCTAGGTGCAATAAATCAAATCTGGTGCACATGAGAGGCAATGGGCAAAGGTGCGCACACACGAAACTAAGAACACACGAAACCAAGTCTCATTTGCATAGGAGCTAATATTGGTACATGAGCACGAAATCTCCATCCTGGTGTGTATGGGATGCATATGCACGATAAAGGACCTATAAATAGAGACAAAGATAGCTATGTCACAGTAGGGGTAATTGTCCCTACCATATCCAAGTGTCTCTCACCTTCAGGATTTTAACGCATTTATTTGATAATTTCAATAAATATTTATCACTAAAATTTTGAAAAACTCTTGATATTCTCTATTTATTCAACTTTAGCTCTTTTTTTTTTTTTTTTGCACTTTTCTTTTTCTATTATTTATTATTATTTTTTTTCTTGAAATCCTCCTCACGGGAAATGGTTTAAGCGTGGACTCCTACTTGTTTATTAACTTAAAAAGTAGTACAAGAAAGAGGGAGACTTGAACTTGACGTCCAGTAAAAATACAGGAAAACAATAAAAGAAAGCAATAGAAATGTAGTAACTCACCGCAACAAAAGGTTAAAGTACCTACTAAAAATAAGTGAAAGCAAATTGTGGTGACTCAACAAAGAACAAGAAATAAAAACGGGCATAAACCAAACCTTCAAGAAATGAAAATAAAAAAGCTAAGTTTTAATTTGAGGAGTCTCATCAACATCAAATATGAAAATGCTAGTGATGGCAAGAGAAAGATCACTCTGCTCATAAAATGACTAGACCCAATGATGTGTATATCCCAATTAGTCATGAAATCCACTGCATAGTTAGCTTCTTGATAAACATGATGGAGATGGACGGAAATAGAAGCACAAATGTGTTAAATCCGAGCTAGAATATATGCATACTCCCAATAACCAAAACTATTAGAAGTAACATATGAGACCATTGTAGTTGAATCCGACTCAACTGTCGAAGTAGAAAAATCTATCCTAATATTAGTCTCCAGCCGCACCAATAAAGCAATCATCTCATCATAAATAATTGGCTTATGGCAGAGAAAATGACCAATGGCAAAAATAAACTTGCCAAAATGATTGTGAAGAATACCACCCATTATTGAGGGTCCAAGATTGCCACGGGAACAACTATCCACATTAAATTTCAAGCATCCCTAAAAAAGCCGAATCAAATAAATAATTCTTACCTTCCAAGCCTAGGATAGCAAAGTCCGTAAAGCTCACATAAACTATACATAATAATCAGCACAAAGCTGTGAGGTCTTAAACCCATGGGCCAGTCCAAGAAAATAGAGATCCGCTAAAATACAATGAATGATGGATGTGGGAGTAACTGCTGTACTAGTAAATCTACAGGCATTACGAGCTTTCCATATGTGCAAGCAGTCACTACCCGAATGTGACTTGCAAAGTTGGCACATTGGCGCCAGTGGAAAAGCTTACCAGAGATAGAAAGGAAGTCAAAGATACAAAGTCTGAAAAGCTTATGAAAATGCTACCACACCTGTTGAGATTGGGAGTGATTCTGGAAAAGAGAGCGACGAGCCTCCACGGCACATTGACAGACATAACTAGAAACTATATAGAAGCCTTTGTTGCAAAGAGAATCATCCAAAGCCAGCTAATTATAAATAAGCCTCCAAATATGTAATACCCGATATTTAATTTTGGCCAATTTTGTATCTTTTTAGGGCCAATAAAATGTTTTTATTAATATTGGGTAAATTTATTTTAATTTTGGAACTAAGTTTGATTTCAAAGTAGTATCGAATTGGACAGAATTTGCTTTTTCCATTCCCTCTTTTTCTTTTCTTTTCTTTTTTCTTTCATTTTCCTTTTCTTTTGGTCTCTACCTGTGGGGGTGGCTTGCTAAGAGCCATTTTGGCCATGAGACTGCGGAAGAGAGAGAAAGGAGAGAGAAGAGAGAGAGAGAAGAGAGAGAGTGTGATTCGGGCCGGGAAAAGCTCGACCCAGGCAGATTTCGACGCTGTGAACGCTATGGCAGTATCCGTTTTCTGAGATTTCGCTCGAGTTGGGAGAAATCTGATATTAAAGTTTGGAGGTCAAAAAGAAATTTGCTCATTTCTCCATTTCGCTTCTGATTTGAGGTAAGTGGGACTTATATTCGAGTTCTATACGTCGTAGGGAGCATTTTGATATATATATATATATATGCCTGACTTGATGAAATTTTGTAAAGATTATATATATATATATGTGTGTATATATATATATACGAGTGAGTGTATGTATATGCGTATGTGTAGAATTTTGCACACCTTTGAGATATGAAAATTATATAAGTAAGGTGTAGAGATTTTTCTGTGAATTTTCATAAGTTTACTTTGTTTTGGTTGGTGAAAGTTAGACTGACTCTGGAAAATTCTGACCAACATATGGGCACCGTGGGCCACAGTTAGTCACTGAAAAATAAAGGAAAAATGTTTAGAAAATTATTGAGGGAAATTACAGAATGACCCTTATCCAAAGTTTTGGAAATTACACAGAGGCCCTAAGGTTTTGGATAATTACACAATGGCCCCTAATATTTTAAAAAATTACAATCTTATCCCTAGAGGATTGGGGGACAATAATTATGCTATCCCTAGAGTTACGAGAAGCCATGATTTGGTATTATGGATTAAAGAGTACTAAAAAAATATAAATTTGAAAATTTAAAGCATGCTTTGCTTTGTTATGATAATTTCCCCTGAGTCTTACACTTGTGGGGGTGTAACTCGATTCCCCACTTGTGATATATGTTATCGTATGAGTATACGGCACGGTTGGTGACCTTATGTGCTTTGTGCTAAGTATCATCCGTCCCAAGATAAAGTTGGGGGTAGATGGGGATTAGAATATGCATTAACATTGCATTCCATCACATTCCATTGTATGACATTGCATTTATATGCCATTCTTTTGAAATGTCAATATAACACGGCTGTGACATTGTTTGATGCAATATATGATTTATCCGGTAGCTCATGAATTGATTATGAGATAAAAGAAATAAAATTTAAGAACTACAGTGACCTGATTCCCAAGGCGGGATACGAGGTAGTTTAGGCTTAAGTAGCCTAAGTCTAATCTTAACTGTGGATAATAAACATGAGAATTTGTTCTAATTGCGTAGATCTTGGATATGGTTATTTGAAATGGTGTTAAAGTGAATAATGTTATCACTAAATTGATAATAGCATTGTCAAAAATTATTTAATATGGGAATGAGGGATGAGTTTGGTTGCTTTGATCGTATCATTATGTTATGATTGGACCTTGGTACAGGTTTTAGATTATTTTCAATTTATTTCCATATTCCCACATTGTCCGTCCCACACAATTAAATTAGGGATGTGACAAAATAAAATAAAAAAATGGATAGTATAAGGATACGCTACTACCAAATAATGGTGTAAATGGGGCCCTTACACTTAGAAGCCCGAAGAAAGCTCCAAGCAATGCATAAAGAAAAGTTCCCATCCAAAGATAAGATCCATATAATCTTATTCGTTCTTTACTAAGTGATAAGAATTAAGAAAATCTGCTCTGCTACATACACTGGTAACTAGGCCAAAATACGCTCCTAATCCCAAGCGGTATCAGTCCAACAAGAAGAGATTAAAGCCTTAGAAGCTACAGAAGGGTTAGCTTTTTTTTAGATAGGTCTTATCAATTTGTTAGATAGGTTTTTTGTCAAATATTTTTTTTAGTTCTGGCCTTACCTCCACCCACTACTTTTGCTATATCTACCACTACTTACAACTATAAGTTAACATCCTCTGTTTTGGCCTCCATGCATCTAATCTTAATGTAACCATTTTATGAGCAATTAGCTTATTAAAACCATTCGCTTTCAGTCTAAAAGAATGTTTAATGCTTTCGAAAATCATCAAATGTTTAATGCTTTCGAAAATCATCAATTTCCAACTACCTTAGGAATCTAGCTTTTCTCATTTTACTATGCACTATATTCTATCCAGTGCCGACCCCGACAATTCAGCTCCCCAAGTCCAGTTTGTCCAATTGTTTACTATGCACTATAAAACTGCCAAAAGTTTAATAAAAATCACAATTCAATGTTGGGCGCACATTGTCCAATAGTTTTATTTTCCTAATTTTATTTTCAAAATTTTAAAAATTTTGGTTTGCAATTTTTTTTAACCACTCAATTTGCATATAAATATGGAAGGAAAAAGCAAGGAAAATGGAAAAGAATAGGATTTGAAAATTTTTGTACACCGGCCTTCTTTTGTTTCAATATAGAAGGTTTTTGAATAAAAACATATTTTAGAAAATTATTTTCAAAAACACGAAAGAACATATTTTTAATAAATATTCTTCAAAAACACGAATAGAAAGTGTTTCTTTCCCAAAATATTTTACATTAAAACAGTTGGTTTCAGTATATATTATTTTTGGGAAACACACATTTACTCATTTTCCAAGAAAATACTTTTCAAAAATCACAAATAAAAATGTTTTCGTTAAAAACACTTTATATTAATGAAACAAATAGAGCATAAAATAAGAGAACGCCCACGGCCGTCTACCTTCACAAACAAGTGAGACCTTGTAGAAGTATACATATACATATCTGTGGCCCTGAAATTAACAAATGCGGGCTACGGAAGCAAAGGAATTAGTGGAAGAAGATTAAACAGAAACATATGCGGGACAATTTAACTGAATAATAACACTGTAATTTAGCTCTTGCAACAAACACAACCACCCAGAGAATCAAATCATCAGCTGAATCATGATAGCAGCAATTCACACAAAACCAAAGAAATCTGATAAAACAAACTTCATTCATTGCTCCACTAACAATTCACATGATTGTCTCGGTGACACAGTGATCAGCTACAAGGAAATTAACAAAATCAAAGCAAGTTCATCACCTCAGCTAACTAGTTGGAACATGGCGATTTAGTAGCAAAATAAACAACTTATTGTGTATGATCAAATATAAATTACATGCAAGGTAGGTTCTTAGATTATGTTTAGGTCTGAATCTCGAAGATTCATGTTGATCGTTTGAAGTCTTTGAACCCAGTTGCCGCCGACCCTGAATTATACTTCCATCACTTCAAAAAGGCTCGGGCACATGGAGAACGCATTCCACAATCAGCTCATTCATTTGATCAGCTATTTTCACCAACTTCACATCCAGATAAAGAATGTTGGCCACTCCAACAAATTCTAGACAAATCCCTTTCACCATTGGCTTGGAAAGTATATTAGCAATCATGACATTTGCAGAGATGTATCCACGGGATAGCAAGCGAGTACGCGGAGAGACGTTGCAAATTCCTGCAAAGAAACAACAAATTCATGGGCTCATAAATAGCCGCGTCTTAGTGTATCATAGCCAGTGATAATGGTATGATAATGCAATGTGTAAAGTTTTTGTTATGGCAAATCAAATCAAATACTTAAAAGATAAATATGGAAAGAAGATTGTTATGAATCAAGATAAATATGAAAGGAAGATACAAGTGAATCAAGTTTCCTAAAGACAACAAACTTACTAAGACACCAAACTTCCATTCATGCAAAAGTCTACACTGAATCGGAGTCACAGCTGGCACACGCTGAACTCTCGGAAAATTGACAGTGAACCTCGCAGGCAGGGCACTGGGAGCGCGAAGGTTCGCCAGATACTCGATGGGAGCTCGCGGGGAGCGCGAGGGTATGCCCAGTAAGGTCCGTAGGAAGCTCGCGGGGAGCGCGAGCGTTCGCCCCTATGACGGTCTCAAGACAGTAAGGTCCGCAGGTAGGAAGATGGATGCTCGAGGCTTCGACCTCAAGGCGCACGCACGGCGCAGGATGCTCGAAGGATCGAGCCTTGAAGATTTTGTCTGAATTTGTTTCCTATTTCGCCAATCTTGGGTAACGTTTTGTAACTCTATATATATGATCCTGACCTAAATAAATGAAAGGGTCTTGGGGGAATATAATATAGAGAGCTAGAGAGAGATTTCATTCTTGAGTGCTTTAATATTCTTTCTCTAGCAACAGTTTGTTGAATTCTTCTTGTACTTTCTGTGCGAAGCAGAAAGCCTACTTGTAGGGTTAGTTGAGTGAATCGAGCAAGATCGTGAAAGGATTCGTGCGAGTGATTCGTAGAGAATTCAAGTAGGTTCTTGTAACCCGTTGATAGTAGTATTTGTTAATAAGAGGTTTTTCTCCCTGTGAAAGGGTTTCCTCATTATTCCTGGCTTCAATTAATAATTCTGTGGGTGTTTGCTTGGTTCGGTATTTTTTTCAATTAGTATCAGAGCGGGTCACTCTAATTCATCGAGTGCATTATCCGAATCCATGGATCCACCACGTAAAGGAGGCTCTAGTTTAAGACCACTATGGTTCGACGGATCAAATTATTCTTATTGGAAGATACGAATGCAAGCTTATCTTTTAGGAATTAATTACAAAGTTTGAACTGCTGTGGTTCAAGGATGGGAAGAACCAACTCATGAAATCAATAGCCAGACAAAGCCAAAGCCTATTCTGACTTGGACGAAAGCAGAACAAGAGAGTGGTGAATGGAATTTCAAAGCCTTG
>QLOD02000030.1:22472318-22484878 GCA_003260245.2 Sideroxylon spinosum
TAAAAATAAGGCAAAAAATTAGGTTAGTGGCAAGGCGTAACCTATATGCATGCATGGGAATACCTGAGCTATTAACATCTGCGACACAGAAATCCTGGAGGGATGAAGGGTCATGCGCAGTGGCAAGGTGGAAGAAAGTAAGAGCCACCACCAAACTCAACAGAACAGCTTGCTTTGCCATTTTAGACTTAATGCTTATATTGAAGCTAGCTAGAATTTGAGTAAGAGCAAGATCAGCAATATTGAAGGAAGGGAAGTGAGAAATATATATGGACTTTTGATGAAAACAGACTTATCTCAACCGCATATATATAGAGTAACATAGGTGTAAATTCCTTGAATCATTCGCACAGTTAAGACGGCTTCTTCTTTTTTTTTTTGGGCAAGTAGTTAAGACAATTTCTTCCCTCGTTATTCTTAATGATTAATATACATATATGTATCTATATATATTCGTCTAGAACCAATCAAATCGAGAATGCCTTGCTTCCGTAGACCGATTAGTCGACATACGCACCTATTTTATAAAAATTACCACAACGTACTTGATATGGACAAACTTGAGCCGGCTTGTGATCAATTATTTAATCATAAAAGCAAGATAAAAAGGCAAGATACGTATATATATTTTGTGTAATGTAATGATAAGAAGCAGTCAACTAAGTTTGGTTGACAAAAGACCGAGCCAAAACAGCGTTTTCTATCCTCCGGAGGCTGTATATATGTGTGTGTCCGTGTTGGACTTTGTCAATTAATTAATGATGATGTATAACATGCATAGGGGAGCAGAATTTGGAATGCAGTGGTGGGAAATTCACAAGAGTAAAAATCTCATATTATAGGGAATATCCTAACACATCCATTATACAAGTGCTTCATACATCATATATATTTTGTTTATATATAAGTTCTTAAAGAATAGTTTTTGTTTATTATTATTATTATTTTCTTTTCTAAGGTATTAGCAACCGAATCAAGTGATGGGCTGAAAGGTGCACAGCCTTTATTAGTGACCACTTCTTCCATAACCACTTAGTGATTGACATGGCTAGGAGGGGGATAATTGGGCGATTGATGCCAAGTTGCCAGTGATTGATTCGTGGGGATCTATGAGTATTAGCGTCCCCTTTAGCAACTGCCCCAAGGGGCCGAGATTGGCCTTTGAATTGCCATTACTGACAGCCAACGACAAGAATATTTTATATTTAATTTTTAATTCTATTTTTTAATTTTTTTACAATAATATATATATATATATATGTGCATTCCACCCATCACATCATCCAATACGAAACTAAAAGTACAATTTTTTTTTATAATTACAAACATTATTACTATGTAAAAGTTATAATATTCTACAAAATAAAAAAAAATTAATTTATAAAAATAAAATACAATTATCTTGAACTTCTGGAATTAGAGATGGTCTAAAATGAAACCTCAAAAATAAAGTCAAATAAATATAATTAGCCACGGAATTATCGTTAAAATGACATTTAATAAAAAAAATATTGAATTGAAATTAATTCTAAGTCTATTATTTGCAAATGGCATTTCAAGTTATGTATACTGTTGCACTGATTATTATATACACTAATGCACACTGACGTGCACGGTTCTATCTACCACCCTTTCTGTATTCATGTGACCCTGCAAGGTCAAGGAACAGTTATCTACAATTAAATTGAGATCAATGGTAATGAATTAGAATTATGTTTATTTACTTTATGAGATAAATGTTCTTTATTTGTTCAATCCCAGAGTATGGGTTTCAGACTTTATCATATTTCTAAGATTGTATTATGATGATGTTAATTGTGATTATGTTAGTCTTAAATATTGTAACTTGAGGTGTGACATTTAATTTAAATATAGTATCGTTTAATTTACAGTGAATTACCTTGTTATTATTATTTTAATATGATAATGAGGATATTGATAAATGCTTTGATTGATGTAATGCTTTGACCTAACTTTGGTTTATGGCTTTGATTAGAATTTATTTTGATTAAATGTGTACTATTATTAGAATTGCACCTCAACGCACGACGGAATTCAGAACGTGATATATGTAAATCAGCCAATCAACATCTGAATTGAAATTATATTGCATCAATATCTCAAAATTAATTCATACATGAAGGTATTCAAGCCACCCAATAGTCTTTGCTTTAGTACAACTACTCTCGATCTATAAGGAATTACAAAATTTGCAAAGTAATTACAAGGGAAATTTAAATCTAATTGAGAAGAGGTGATGAACCTCCTAAAATCCTCTCAAATTTATTCTAAAACGTTATCTTCTCTAATTAAAATCTTTCTTCCACAATTAACCCTACGTGCATTTATTGTACTCCAAGTCAAAAATTACTTAAAAACTCACTGAGGGCCATTCTGTCATGCACATATGGAGCCAAAATAGCTTGGCATGCACCCATGGGGCTGAAAATGTATAGCTTGGTGTGCGGACCAATGGCTTTGGCTCTTTGGTATTTTCTTCAGCACTTTGCTGCATGGGGCTGAAAATATATAGCTTGGTGTGCGGACCGATGGCTTTGGCTCTTTGGTTTTTTTCTTAGCACATTGCTTTCAATTTTCTTTCTTCTCCTCGTCGATCATCTCCCCTGGACTCTTGCTGATTAATTAGACCTCAAATTTCTATATTTATGTCCTGAAACATAAAACAAGAACAATTAAAAGTTTGGGTATAATTTTATTTTAAAACCATGTCCAAAAAGAGGGAATATCGATTCAATGAGCGCTCTAAATCATAAATAATTATGCAATTTTAAGTGCATATCAAAGGGCTTGAGATCTTAATTCACAAAATTGAAGATGAAAAGATGACGGAAGAAAACATCATGAGTGCCCTTTGAAAAATGCTTGCGACTAAAGATGGAGAGTGTTTCGAAGCCCAAAGAGAATTGTAGAAACTTCATGATAAATTAAATGTTCTGTCCAAAAATCTCAATGAACTTATGGAAGCAAAATGACGGTCAACTGACATGAGTGAACTTGGCTTTAAAAAAACTTGCAAAGAAGGAAATTAGAACACCAATAAGTGCTTCAAAGACTGCAAATTATGATGCTTAATAACCAACAAAAATCAGAAAAAGAAGCATATTTTAAAAAAGCATTGGGCCAATCACCACAAGCAAGGTCAAAATGAAGGACCAACTCGAAGGCCTAAGGTAAATTTGAAGGTGCATTTTTTTCTAAACATTAAACTACCAATTTTATACCAATTTGTCGCATTATCGCGTTAGAGGTACATTACATTTAATTGTCATAAGTTGTATGAGTCATCCATGCTGAATTTGACATCCATAACTTCATGAGGCCATCATACGCTAGTGTGTCAAATAGGTTCATTCTATTGCGTCCTTAAAAATCCTTATAGTAACATAGACATCCCATGTATAAAAACATGAGGAAAAATAAGAAAAAAAAAATTAAATAGAAACGCATTAGACTTGTACCTAAACCCAAAACCCCGTTCTTCAAAAGCAATTTAAAAAAGGAAAGGCTATTTGGGAGATAAAAAGAGGAAAGCCCTATAAATTATTTTGAATAGCATTACTCTTATGAATATTAGGCATTTGAGGTTTAAATTACACGTATGTAGTTTCATGTTCTCTATCTTCATCTTCAATTTTTTCTTCTCTGTCTTTATTCATATTCATTAATTTTTATTAACTTCTTTCCTTTTTACTTTTTCTATCCTTTTAACTATATTCACTTTCGAATTAGTGGAAATTAGAGAAAAATTTAAAAAAAAAATAAAAAACTGATGGGAGGCTATTAAAAATTAAAAAGGGTATTGTTCTAAAATAAAAATGTGAGTCGACTTCTGCGAAACTAAGACACCAAAACATGTTCTTGGTTTATATTTTAGTAGATATTATGTATATATATAATGTTCACTAGGCAATGGTTTGAAATCTGGATGAGTAAACCGAAAACATTTAGGACGAGGATTGATGATGCCATTAAATATCATATATGAATAAAAATTAATAGAAATAAAAGACCAAAAATCTAAAATTTGTTAAATGTTTATTCTAATTTTTTTTATTGATTATAATGTTATATATATATAATTTATAAAGCCTCTATCAATAAAAATTTCTTCTAAATTAAAAAGATAGTGGTTGTATAATCAATAAGATATAAGTAATTTTATAAATAAATTTATAGTAATTTTAATTTATAAAGATAATGATTTTAATTTATAAAAAAAAATAGATATAACTTAATTGAACCGTCAAATAAACCGTGAAGACTTCTCATAAATCACTTGTTTAAATTATTTATTTAGATTTTTTTTTTTTTCACAAACATTTATAGTTAAGAACCAAAAATGTTTTTCTTTTCATGAATTTTAGAGGTTTAATCAGCTGGATTAATTCTGTTAAAGGCGCTAATCAATCACCTTAGTACATTAAAAATGAATGGTTCACGGATTGCTCTATTATTGTATGCCAACCACAAAGGGATTCATAGTAACTGAAAACAGTGGTACCTAGCTACCTCAAAGGGGCATTATAAGGGAGAAAATTAAGAATTAACCCGGAAGTTTACTGACTTGGAGCAACATATATACCCATCGAAATTGACATCACGTAATCATCACAAAATCAATGGCCGACAGTGTGTAAGCCCACAGTGCCGTGTGCATTAGGTATTATTAGATAGGAACTACTCCTACATATACACACATACATATAGACTCTCTTGCATTAACACAAAACGAGTTACATGAGGTATATTATCTCTCTGATATACTTCAGCCAACAAAGTTAAAAGCCACCATGTGGATTCCTGAAATTTACCGAAGAGGGTTTGAGTTCAGCAACCTCTAATAATTAAGGTAAGGCAGTCTATCATATATATATATATATATATATCTGAAGTCCCAGTACCTCTCTCTCCCTCTCTCTCTCTCTCTCTCTCTCTCTCTCTGTGCAAAAGGAGCTTAGATTTCAGAAGTTCTGAGTCACTTATGGAAGGTTCAAATATGCGGTGGAGGTATTGGCGTGCCTCAATCTTAGGACATGGTTAGATGAAACATATATACGCATATATATTAGCCATGTAATTTGATTGAGCCGCGTCAATATCTCCGGCCTTTAATTTGTACCTTTCACTATACACCTTCAAATTCTGGGTATATAAATGTAACCGCTTACTCTTTTTAATGCTCTTTCTCAATCCTTATAGATTTCTTTGCATGCAGTTGGGATGGTGCATGGCAATCTTGTTACCAATTGTATAATTCGGTGTGTCTATATATATATATACACACTATATTCACATATATATGCAAATGAAAGCCAAATCTGTGATCAAAGTTCTCTTAAACTAATTAAGCTGAAGGGATTGATCTAAGGATGGTTTCTTCCATCCCCAAATCCTCCTACTTTTTTTTTGCAATTATTATTTACTAAAATGGTGTCTATATATCCTTGTTTATTTTTACAGATCATTTGGTTTATCCAGTGAAGGGTATAAGGGTTTAAAACTTTTACAGCCAAGGACCTATCCTCTTGTTAAGATAAAAAGGTCACTAAGAAAAGGTTTGATTGGAGGATAGAATTTAGAAGATAAAGTAATACTATATGATAATATTTAAAATTTGGTACAATATGATTTTTTTTTTGAAATTAATTTTTTATTGATTAAAAATAAAAGGAGATAAGAAATTTAATTCAACGAAAATTATAATAATAGATAATTTTAAATTTTTATACTTTCACATAAATTAAGTAATTATCGATTCTGGAATACATTTATATCTCAAAAAAATTAGGTGGAGCCCACGATTGATAATTCACTCCCGCATCTCATTTACACAATTAGACGTGCTAATATTATTATGTTATATTATATACATACATATATATATATATATATATAGCCTGGTTTAGTTCAAAATCCTGCTTAGATAGAAGGGTAGGTAAAGAATGTGTATCAGATCGGCATTTGCTAATCTGAGATAGCAAATAGAAAAAGGTCCACACCATAGATAATATTGATTAAGTTGTACAAAATGGGGGGATAAACTATAATTTAAGTTGTAGAAAACCCTAACCCTAGTGCAAAATGACGTTGAAAACCCATTACCAGATGGTCCTGGTTATTATGTGGGAATGATGGTTAGCCTATCAGTGTCCACCTGGCCAGTCAAAAATGTGTGAGTTCAACCCTAATGGGTACAGCGCAAGCTAATAGAAAAGACCTTGGTGTATACCTGACAAGAGTTCGTTTCATACTTCATTTCTCAGTATTGAAAATGATGCATTAGAGATTTTATTTATTTTTTTTATTTAAGAATTATATTATATATATTGGAGATAGAGATCATGAAGAAATTAATCATCCAGGTCCACAACCACCGGTGCTGGAGGAACCATAGCTACAAAACTTCAGCACTGGGACCCCTGTACAATATTTGTTCAGTAGGTTCATTAAATTCTGCTCTCAACAAGTGGTAAGTCTTCTCCAACCAGTCTTCTGTAATATATATATGTATATATATAAACACAAAGTGAAGCATTTTATGGAGAATTAGGGTTACCCTACTTGTCTAAAAGGCAAAAATGCCCATAATATACCGGGTGAAAATACGAGAAGAAAGCCAGTCAAGGTGGACAATTATCTCTTCGAGGTTTTTTATTTTTAATAAGTAGATAAGGGTTGCTCTGCTTATTCCAAAAATCATTATCTACTAAAGGAATAAATACAAACATTTTGATTTATAGAAAAATGAGAATACGGCAGGTATAAGAATAAAAAACTATAAATTTTATTTATTTTTATTAACAATATATAAATATTAGGTATTATCCGTACCAATGGCACAAAAGCCCACCCCCACCTCTCAATGCTATATAAGACATATATCATATCAAATGACCTATATTGTAATATAGATATATATACATATATATGAATATAACATTTACAATAACACTAACCCAACATATAACATATAACAAAAATATAATATTTAAGATTTTATAATTAAAAAAATTTCGACTACTCAAATCTAAATTTGTTTTAATTATGGAGCTATTTGGATGGCAAAAAAATATAGAAAATTAATGTAAAAATGATATAAGGGAAAAATATGATTAGAAGAAATTAAAAAAAATTGATAACATTTTGTAACTTCTAGTAACTTTTAATATTTTTTTGCAATCCAAATAATCCTTATATATTTAAATTAAAAATAATAAAATATATTATATAACGTGTCCAGTAGAATATTCAATAAATATATGTGTCGGATACGAAATCGTAACCCATCCCTTAAGTGTCCATATTTCATTAATTCCTTAGCTTAAAATAAGCATTATATCATATCAGTAGTCAATTGACTTAACATGTAGTAGACACGGAAAAAAATAATTGACACACTACGTTGCATGTTGAAATCTTTTATTATTGTTTAAATATACATTCTAAATGCTAAAATAAGTTTAAATTTTGAATTGCATTATTGAATTGATCTTTTGGATGTTATATTTCTATATATATATAGATATATATGTATGTATGGCGAAATTACATTTCTTTTTGTATTCCCATTTTGTAAGTAATTTTATCTTTTTAATATAATTTTGTTCATATAGTATTGTGTTCATATCTGATAATTATGTTTGGTAATCCTAAAATAAGTTACATATTTTTGTCAATCATTTGCCTTTGATATATATCTTCTTTCAGCGGAAAAAAAAATTAATTTAGCTGTTTTTTTTTTTTTTGGTACGTTATCTAAATTTAAAAAATTTAAAAATACTTGAAATTAAAAAATCACATTAGGGCAAACCTATGTGATATTTGAAGTGATAAAAAGTGAGATGAAATACGTTTGTAATTCATAAAATAAGATAAAAAAAATTTGGAGTTTTATTTTATACCAACTGCACGAGCCAATATGTTTAGAAAGCTAAAAAAAAAAAAAATCATTTTCTGAAAAAAAAAATTATATAAATGAAAAACTATCCAAACGAAATCAAGTTGTAGTTTATGTGGAAGCACAATTAATTGATTTATTCTCCATAATGATGTCAGAGGAGCATCATCCGTTCATCATCAATAGGCGAGCTTAGGAGACTGTTGCCCAAAATGTATAGTTCTTTCGAGACATTTGTTTGGTTAGGTAAATCTCACTCTTTTTTAGAGCAATTGATTTTGTCTGGACTTGCTACAAAATCACAATCAGGAGACCCACATTCGAGATACGTTTGGATTTGGTAAAATCGTGGCATCTTTGATTATGCATGTCCATTCCTTTTTCTTTCCTTAGGAAGGATAATTGATGTTTAAAATATTTATAAAAACCGTTTAGAGCATTAAATGTTTTTAAAAAGTTTTTATTTTTTTAATTAAATTTTATTACGTATCACTTTTATATCATTTTAATATTAATTTTTTATTTTTTAAAATTTATTTAATCTCAAAACGCTGCCCATTAAAATTCGATGATTGATATATATAAGTCTATATCTGTATATTTATATATAATATGAAGTTCTCAGATAACCCAAGTCTCTTCGCGAAAATGTGCCCTTTTGTTGTAGTCATGTTGGTAGCTGACGAAAGAACTCTTTAACTCTATTATTTGGAGGCTTGTGTGTTGATTCAAAGGACTGACTTTTTGTTCAGTGGGAGATGCATGGTTCTGTTACATGAATGGACGAACCAAAATCTAAATTGAATTCTCTTGTAATTGTTTTTTTTTTTCACTAAAACTAATATAATATTAGGCTAATCACATTTCACTTTCACACCGGCAGGTTGTTGCACTAACCATTTATTTATTTTAATATAAGCGGGGACGGATTGAGGTAAGTGGTTATCCTCCTCTAGTATTTTGAAAATATGTAATTTTATTGTTGTCATTTGTAAAATAATTGATAGATTATTTATATTTAGCTTCGAGCGAAACCTTTACAAATACTTGTTATATAGACTTCGTCTAATGGCGGACGCAAGAAGGGACAAGAGAGATTAACTGATTGCATTAAAAGTAAAATTTTTGTAAGAAATAATATCATTTTTAAAGTATTTTTGTAATTTTACTCCATGATATATTTTTTTCAAAATAAATTATCTCAATACCTCAAATAATTTATAAATTTTGCTTTTATTTTTATATGAGTTACACTACTCATTATCTTTTAGTACATTTTGTGCAAGTGTAAATTTACGGAAATAGTATGATTTTTAGAGCATTTTTGTAATTTTACTTCATAAAATATTTTTTACAAAATAAATTACCCTAATGCCTTAAAACAATTTATAAGTTTTGTTATTACTTTTATGTCAGGTGCGCTATCTATTATTTTTCAATATATTGTATGCAAGTACAAATTTATGGGAATAATTTAATTTTTGGTGTATTTTTTTTAATTTTACCTCATAAGATAATTTTTTCAAAATAAATTGCCCTAATACGCAAACAGTTTGTTTACTTTTATGGTAAGTACGCTATTCATTATTTTTAAGTATATTATTTGTAAGTATAAATTTATACTTTTTGACTTGATTCCAGTAAATTTAAATCCTAGAGCCGCCCCTGCTTCATCCCCTCTATAGGGTAGCAAAAATTTTTATAATAATCAACTGTGATAATTAAAATAGACAGAAGAAAGCTCTCTGTTATAAAATTTTAAGCTAATTAAAATGACACCCCATTAAAAAAAAAAAAAAAGATTTCAATTAATAACTCCCATTTTGGGTGCGTAGAGGAAAACCGTGGGTTCAAGGAAAACCAAACAACACCTAAACCTACACTATGCGTCAGCAAACTGAAATATAAAGGAAATTCATATCCTGCATACATTACAACATCCCTCAAAAATCTCCTGAACAGATTGCCTTCAGAAACAAAACAGAAACAATCGTCGAGGGTCCGCCACAGAAAAGGATCTGCAAGAGTTAACGTTGTCACCAGACTCACCACTCTGAAATGCCCAACTGGAACCAACAGAAAACTAACGAGGATGCCTCCAACAAGACTACCTTAAGGATAATGATGTTAATTTATTAGGGTCCTTAATCTAGATTTATTTAAAAAGATGTCTGCCATTCCAATCGAGATGGGCGCATATACAGAAGGTATAGATCAGAAGAACTCCTTATTTCTTAAACTTTTATGTGTTCTCAATATTTTAATATCTGTGAAATCTTCAGAATAAGAACTGTCATCAAATAGAAAGATCGTCATCAAATTTGAACACATGGCCAGGGATAATTCTATTCTAATGTTTAATTAAATATTTCTAACAACATTTGCTTCGTTGGAAGTTCCAAACTAGAAAAGAAAAAAAAAATTAATAAATTCAAAACCATCAGCCGCATGCTTAGCCAAAACATCTGCAATCTTATTCCCTTCTCTACAAGTATGGCAGATTAAAAACTCAAAATGATCCAACAAAGCAAGCATTCACAGCTTAATTTTCAAAACTTCAAAAACTTAGAAGGACGCAGTTCTTTTTTTTATTTATCAGCCAATTAATTAACCAAAAGCATTACGACAAAAATGCATAAATATCATAGTTTTCAGGTACAATGTTTCACTTTCAATCTTGATTCAGGTGAGATTATAAGTTACCTCTTTTCAATTATAGTTTACAATCGTGATCGAGAATTTACAACAATCACACACTAAAAACGTGATCTTTTATATAAAAATTGAGACTCAAAAATATCTCACATGATATTTTATGAATTTTGATCTTACTTTCTTTAAAAGACTATGGTCAAATATAGACAAGTGATCATGCTGAAAAAATTGATTGATTTTAAAAACAATAAAAATTCTCAAGTCATGGTGCCATCATGACATCGTGTGACTTCTTGTCATCCTGTCAACCTTATATATTTGATATTGTACACCTTTTGACTTCTTGTCATCCTGACAACCTTATGTATTTGACATTGTTTTGTTGTTGTTGAGAATTGAACTTGTGCTGCTCCTTTGGAAGTTAATGCACTTGATCGCTTGTCTAAATTATCATTTATATATACATTTTACATATATTTATACATAAACAAATGTTTGTCATTTTTGGGGTTATAAAAAGTAATAAAATTATATTATTTTAATTTAATTATTTTAATTTTTTTGACAATAACTTATTATCACTTTTGCCAACCAATTATTAGCTAAAAATTACATTTTTTCCCATCAATTGGTCGAAAAAATGATAAAAAAAATTTGCTTTTATTTAATTATTTTAACTTTTGCAATAATTTGAAATCATAACTAATACGTAGAATCATACGAATACTTAATAAATAATTTATAAATATCTATCATATTTAATTAAAAATGATCTTAAATCTTTTTTTTATTTTCCTTTAATCTTTGTATATAGCACATATTTAATCACGACTCACTGTTTATAATATATTTTTTCATTCTGTATTATATTTTTAAAAATAATTAAGCTACGTTTAGTTTTAGTTTTAGTTTTAGAAAATTATTGTTCAGGACAAAATTTTTGAAAACTATTTTAAGAATTTGATTTGTAATACAAAAAATATTTTCAATGATTATATTCAAAAATTAGTTCTAAAAAGACAAAAAAAAAGTGAAATTTTTTTTACTTTTATTTTTATATTTTTATCATTTCCAACAAAATATAAAATACTATCACTTTTAATATAATTAATATTAAAATACACTAGACATTTATTAGATATTAAATATTTTAATATGCACCTGGTTATAAGTTATACAAACTATGAAGGCAACTTCCAAATATTCACTGAAAAATAATAATTATACATTTAGCGTTATTTAAATTTGATTCGGTAAATTTAGTTTTAGTATTAATCTAAAAACACTTTTGTTTATTGATTTATGATAGTTGGTTTTATACCATATTAAAATAATTAAAATTAATAAATAAATGTTATAATAAAATTTATTAAATTTAATTTAAATCATATAAAGTGATAAACAAAATTGTTTGGGAGAGATATAAAGAAAAAAGTAATAATATCGTCTCTCATTCTTTTATCTCATTTTTTATTTAGATATGATTTTCCTCACTCCTTTATTTTATTTTTTTCTAGAGATGTTTCCACTAATATTTTTTTTCCTTACTCTTTTAAATTTTTTGTATGAGGTTTTTGGAGACCAGAGTTAAAAAATCTAAAGGTTTAACAGTTCATAGGCAACTAAAACTTGGTTAGTCTTTTGTTAATAACTATAATGTTAGCCCTAATGGTAGGATATAGGTGGGATGGGATCCTAGTGTAACTAATCTCCATGTTATTTCTATATCTGATCAATGTATCAACTGCTCCTTAGTTATTTATGGAGAGCAAACTTTCTTGTTTTGTTTCTTTTGTGTATGATGCAAATGATGTTGCAGATAGAGTTAATTATGGAACTCCATTTCTAATTTAGCTACTATCTGTGGTGATTCCTCTTCGCTGGTGTTAGGGGACTTCTATGTAATAAGATTTTTTTAAGAAAGAAAAGGGGGCTCAGATGAGTGGGGTAGCCATATGGATAAACCAAACCAAACTAAGCCTTTTTT